>VNWY01000176.1:0-70809 GCA_009869845.1 Pseudachorutes palmiensis | reverse complement strand
CGAACAAGGCTTGAACTGGCGTGGCAGAAAGAGCGTGATGAGCAACAGCGCCGTCTCAAAGAAGCCACGACCCTTGCCAGGGATCTGAAGACGACGTTGCAAGAGGTGAATTTTTAAATTAGAATCAATTGCGACTTCTATCTTTCTATTTGTTTTACAGATTGAGCGAGAGCGAGATCGAGAGAAAATTGAAAACCGGAGACGTCTGGAGCAGATGAAATCTGCACTAGAAGAGGAACAAGAAGAGCTCCGTCGAAAAGTTGGCGAATCCCATTCAGATTTGCTGGAACTCCGTGACGCTCATGCTAAATTACGTACAGCCAATGAAAAGCTAAGGCGTGACAGGGAAAAACTGGAGAAAGAGAGAGAAATCCAGCTCAAGAAGGAACTGGAACAGCGGCGTATTGGGGCCGAGCGGGAGAAAATGTTGGAAGAACTTATGCATCGCTTGGGAACTGCATCGAGTCACGGAGCCGAAGTGCAAAGTTTGATGGCAAATATGAAACTCCAAAAGTCAGAAATGGTAGAATCCGCATCTTCTGCTAAAGACAAACGGAGGAGTGGGTTTAGACGTGTGGCTTCAGCAGACGGAGCCGACACAGTTCCAGTAGACTCCATGACAATTTCCAGTACTGCTTATGGCAAAGAGCATTACGGCGTAGCTGGAAGAGTCGGAAGTGCTGCAATTGAATTCAATAGTTCCTCATCTTCTACACTGACGCTTCCATCCAGTGGAAGAACTTCTCGTCCGACTACTGCCGAAGGGAGTCAAATCAGAGGAAAGTCTGTCGACAAAATTGCAAATCCACAGAGCAGTCTTTTCCGGAAAAGCCTCTCACTGGAACAAACCGTCTCGATGCCTGACGAACAGGTAAAATACTGATAATTGCTTCATAATTCGAAATGTCAAGGATGCAATTAAGTTTTGTGCGTTAACAGAGAATCTGGAAAGGAGAGTCCGATAGCGGGTAGTGGTTCCAGTCTCAAGTCATTGACTTCGCTCGACTCTAGGGGTTCAAGTATTGACAGGTATTTTTAAACTACAATTTGAAATAAAAAATAAGATTAACTTTGCATTTGATTACCTCCAGGTTCTCCACGGTTTCCAGTAAAAGTGAAAAGCCCAAAAGCAAGGGCCTTGTGAGTAAAATGAAGAAATTGGTCAAGTCCAAAAGTATTGAAGAGTCTCAAACTTCACAAGCAATGGGAAGGGTAGGTCAAGAGGTAACAAGGGTCACTGATCATTATTGCTTGGGATGGGCCTTGTGAGTAAAATGAAGAAATTGGTCAAGTCCAAAAGTATTGAAGAGTCTCAAACTTCACAAGCAATGGGAAGGGTAGGTCAAGAGGTAAGAAGGATCACTGATCATTATTGCTTGGAAAAATTGTACAAATTCTATATCTTACAGACTGGTGGTGGAGCTGGTGGGACTTTAACTACAGACTCCACATCTTCCCTTACTTCTGAGCAAGAGAAGGAAGCGAGTGGAAAAGTAAAATTAAAGGATAAGGTCAAAGGAATCTTCAGACGGAGCTCAAGGTCACCTAGGTAGGATTTTTAAAATTACAAAGTAAATTCGTATTGGTAAGCGAATGACAATTTTGGTCATAATTTTCAGTGCCGAAAGAACTCGGACTAGCGGAGCTCTTCCGCCTCCGGAACCGCCTAGCCGATCCTCTCGGGAGTCCACACCCTAAGAAAGACCCAGCGTCAGCGTCACTGCAGCGACCGCTAATGCCCACTGAGACAGCATCAGTGCAACGACCTCTCAAACCTATCCCTGTACAACAATCATCAGCTACTCAACAGCCACGTAGATTTAATTAGAATCGGTGATACTTTGCACAGAACTATACGATTATTGAATAAAAACTTAATTACCTGTGCTGCACGGTGATAAGCAAAAATTAATAATATTCGACACTTGGACTTTCAAGCTTGTGCTTCTTTTTAGACCGTAGAAGTTCCAGCTGCTGTTGCTGCTCGTGGTTTGCTCTGGATTGGTAAGTATCAACTTGAACTCGGCAGGGAGTTCATCTTCGGCATAGAGACGGTCGGAAAAGTAGACTCGACGAACACGGCAATTAGCGTGGATCTGGACTCGAAGCGTCTCCATGTAATTTGACCCATAGGCACGCTTCGTAAAGTCACTCAAGTTGAATTGGATCTAAATTCAAAGTAAAACTCAAAATTATCACTTCGGACACTTTAAATTAGAATAAAAGTTATTCACCTGATTCCATCCTTCGTCCAGTCTCATCGGCATTGTGCAAATGAATGGCTTAACCCGGGTAGTTGATTGATAATTCGATGCTCGAAATCTTCTCCTTACGTTCTTGTCATCCAGGACTTGGACCTCGAAGCTAAAATACTTCTTCAAATTCTTGACAATCATCACTAAGTACGGGAGCTTGATCCCCAGGGTTTTGCGAGGGTCGGCTGGACACGTGATGAATGTTGTGCTCACATTGGATCCTACAATTTCCAATACTAGCGACTGGATATCGTTGTCAGTGATCCTCTTGATGTGTCCATTTCGAACCTTATAACAAATGCCGCATCAATTAGAGGTGTAATTCATATAATTTTAACCTATACCATACCATAAGTTTATGAATTACCTTTTTATCCCAAATCTGAAGTGGTTTGCTTCCAATACTGTACAAAATGGACAGAAACCCACTCTGGAAAGTATTCTTGAACATTGCTAATTAGTGATTAGGGCAATTTGCAAAAGTTAACGGAATGAGTTTGACCCGCGTCACGAGACAGTAGTAAACGGTTCCTTGATGTCCTTGATTACCTTGTTGACAGACACACCTTATTCTCCGTTACATCGATAACGAAAGCATCGATTAATTTAATCGATTGAAGTGAGCAAAACAACAACAATTGACTGGTGCGTGTTTTTTAGCTCAATTTTATTTCCCCCGGAGTTCCTCGCGCGCTGTCAAACTTTAGAAAATTCCAGCGCTAGATGGCCTTGACTGGTAAAAATTAAGCGCTCGCTGACGCTTTCGTTTTTAAGAAAAGTTGTGAAAATTATTTTGATTTTAATGACCTTCTGAATGAATGAATTAACATTTAAAATCAAACATTGGGTTTAATTTTAACTTAGTTCAAAATCCATTAGTCAAGTATCTCTAAGCAAATCCTTTTTGTTGCAAAAGGAATGCGGAAATGCTGGAAATTCTTTCTGTTCATAGCTCCCATTGTTCGGTCCTGATTGGGCCTTGTAGTGTGGGAACTGCGTTGATTAACCAATCAAGTTGTTCGTGTCATGTCAAATGAGGAACCCGTTTAAATTAGGGAGATTGATTTATTCCCATGTAAAGGTTCCATTGTTTGGTCCTGATTGGGCCTTGTAGTGTGGGAACTGCGTTGATTAACCAATCAAGTTGTTCGTGTCATGTCAAATGAGGAACCCGTTTAAATTAGGGAGATTGATTTATTCCCATGTAAAGGTGAGAGCTTCGCATATAAGAGATTTAGAACAAATCAGATCAAGCTAAAACCAGTTTTATAATTAGCAATAAATAGCGAGAGGTTATTTGCTGTGGCTCTCGTGAATTCTGACACGTTCCCTCAACCATTGTTACAAGGGCATTGAGTTCCAGTGGTTGATTAGATTAGCAACGCAGTCCCTGGACAGATGCTCAATGAATTGGATTGGGCGATTCTCCCTGAATGCTTAATCTGATGCTGGCAAGGGGAGGAGACTTGCTGGACCGAGAGAGTGATGAGTCTCTCGTGTAATCGAGGAAGTTCATTCTGATGATGGTTTTGATGGAGATCAAATTATGTTTGGAAGTAGGAGTTTCCAGGATCCATGGAATGATGATGAGGTCTTAGCCTCCCGTAATTGGAACCATCAGAAATTAGATCTCATCCATGACAAATGCGTCCAACAAACTTATGCAACAAACAGCGTGAATCAGCTCATCGGAACTTCCATGTTCTAAAATCTCGATGTGTAATCCACGATTGAACTATTCATCACACGTCTGACATTTGGTCACCCTTCGGTGTCAACTCTTCAATCAACTATATTCAGCGTTGCTGTCACACTTAGCCACAGCGAACGCGACGTTGATGGGGCCATGAAAATCACCAAAAGCTCATCTTCTAAACCATAAAATCAAATCAATTAAAAAATAACCGGAAATTAGGGATTTTATTTCCATCCAGAATTTTGAAAACACTAGAGCCAAAATGACCAACTCGAGGTATGTTTTGGGCCCCAAATTCCTTGCTCACTTTCTAATTTTAAAAGACTTTTAAAAGTAAGGCTTTCTAAAGGGTTTTGGAATTTCGATAATGAAAATGGCGATTCTTCACAATCGTACAATTTCAATAACAGCAGCTATTAAGCCGCTGCTGAACAATTAAGGGCCCTCGACGAAGTTAGGAATCCGAATTGCGGAAGCCTGTGTTGAACAATAAAATTTTTAGAAGTAGATCCACCGTCTCTCTGCTCCTTGTTTGTGAATTGCGATGCTAATTTGTTCTTCATGGATGTTCTTTTGAAAATGGCAATGAAGGGACTTGGCATGTTTGCGGGTAGGGTGCCGTTTGTGGCATAAGATATGTTGAGAGAACCCGGGTGACTTGGTGTCGATGAAGGTGAGATTAAGGGATCCTTTTAAGTCCCAGGTAAGGTGTGAATGAGTCTATTTAAGGCCGTTAATTAAGGCCGTTAATCCCCTTTTCCATTTGACAGGGCTGGAGAGAGTAGGCGGGGTCACGGGTCGTTCGTGGTGCCCCTCCTATTCCCCTCACTGCCTCCGCCTTCCCAGGGCGACTACCCCAGTCGCCAACTTAGGAAGAGGTGGATATCCATAGCATACCAAAAACACGTCAATTCTCAAGTCAAGTTTACTCGTCAAGTCGATCTTGGGACAGACGGACAGCGTCCAGTACCTCGCTACTCAACAAAATCTCATTAACTAAACTGACGGCCCAATTAACACCCACCTGACGCTCACTCATCTCAAGTGTTTCCACAACTTCAATTTGAAGGCTTGTAAATTGAATTCCTGGACAAGTTATCAGACTTCCATCGCGGTGAATCCTCGAGTCCAAGGAAATTATTGTGAAAGTGTAACTTTTTGGCGTCGAGCTTCGAGTAATGTTCAAGTGAGGCATGGCGACAGGGACAAATTGGGTTTCTTGATTTTTGTGACTTACTGACCGTGGGCATTTGTGTGACCTTTATTATGATGCCTCTCGCACCTACAACGACGGAGTTACCGCAAGCCGTCAGACCCAAAATCGGTTTTTCAATTGACTCGATTGTCGGGAGTGANTGTGTGACCTTTATTATGATGCCTCTCGCACCTACAACGACGGAGTTACCGCAAGCCGTCAGACCCAAAATCGGTTTTTCAATTGACTCGATTGTCGGGAGTGATGGGAAAAAGGCAAGATCCTTCAATAATAAGTCTGACATCATTGACTCCTCCAGCGGCGGTGGCCAACCGATTAATCACCGCTTTCCTTATGATGATAATCATTACTTTCACCACCTCCATCACCACGGGAGCAATAGGCTAGGTCACAAGGTTACTGGAGAACGACCCCGATCCGATACTTCCTCAACGTCTCCACCACCGCCAATCTCTCCCGAGTCATCGTCCACTGATACCCGCTCCTTCAGGCCGACAAGCCACCACCACCATCGACTCAACGGTGCCAGTTCCATTGGGATCGGAAGTCCACATTCATCCGGTGGTTCCGGGTCACCAAACAATTCCCCTGGTAATTCACCCCCGCCACCGAAAAAGTCATCTCCATGTCCACCCTCCGGTGGTCATCAGCACCCGACTTCAATCACAAACGGGCCACCGCCACCAGGCCTCACGCAAGGTCATCCAGGTCATCCAATGTCACACCAGTTCCCATCATATCACCATGGTATACTAAATTTCGCTGCAGCCGCTGCAGCGGCGTCCCACCATCACCATCCTCCTGGTCTCCCACCCTGGATGCAAGGCCCACCTCATCATCCTGGAGTTCATAACCACCATGCAGCTGCTGCAGCGGCAGCCGCTGCAGCACATCCACTCTATCCTTGGTTACTTGCAAAGCAGTCGAGACTATTTCCGCATAGGTTTGGTCCAGGTGAGTCAATCTTTCAATGTGTCTGACACTAATTAAATCTGAATGGAGTTAATTAGGTACATTTATATTAAGTATAAAAGAATTCTCGTTTCCAACGCACTCCCAGTCACTTTTAATTCTCAATCGTAATTTGATGATGAGCAATTAATTCTTGCAAAACACTTTTCCACACTAAACTCGATTGACGACATTTATGCAAATTCACTGCCTCATTAATGCATTCAATGGATTTTGATGTTATAAAAACAACAGTGTAAGGAACATTAGTGAGTTCATTTAAACATGTAATTGATTATAAAGTCGCAATGGTTACAATCTTTAATTAATCAGGATACCAATGAGATACAGAGTGGAGCGGATGCTTGGGCCGAAAGGCAAAGAAGGATGAATTTAATTACCATTTACAAAAACCAATCTTTGATGCTTTTAAGCTTCTCAAGGTAATAAATAAAGTTATCTTCCTCATCGGCGTGTAGGGATATCGTGTAATTAAATCAATTATTGAGTAGGTTTGCCAACTTTGACAGGGTAAGGGGTAAGGCGAGAAATTGCCATTGGGAGGGTTCTAGGCGCGGCTTTACAAATCAAGTGCAGCCATTGTTCCAAATTAAATTTGATTTCTGAATGGGACTCTTAATTAAATCATGACGTTTTGATATCATTAGATTAATTCAAGCCTCGATAACTAATCAAATCCATTGCCTCATGCTGTGATGTAGCTCGAATGCTTTTTCCTTTTTTTTTAAATTACTAATTTGTCATTTTTTTCTTTAGGTCCTGATCTCCCTGGTTTCCTCCTCCAGCCATTTCGGAAGCCAAAACGAATTCGTACTGCCTTCAGTCCTTCCCAATTGCTCAAATTGGAGCATGCATTCGAGCGGAATCATTATGTCGTTGGAGCAGAGCGGAAGCAACTCGCAAATTCCTTGTCACTCACTGAAACACAAGTAAGTTTAACATGGCGGCGGTGAATGTGTAAGCAAAAAGTAGGAAAAAGAGCTGTGTGGAGGAAGAGTAGCAGAAAAAATGATAGCCCTTGTGTTAGGAAATACCCGGGTAGGGGAAAGGCCTTCTCGTATTTTATTGGATAGTGGTGACGAAGCATAAAGAAAGCAAGGGGAGATTTCACCGAGTGCATCGGATCCACCATCTTTGACCTTTACCGGATCAAGATGCATTCATAGATACTTTTCATTCGACCTTAAGTTCAGTTTCGAAACCTTTTATCCGAAACCCTTGATAATTAGGGATGTCAGTTTTCTGTAGTTGGAGTCTTTTCAGATGAACACGGGACTTGAACAAGACAAATCCCACGAGAGCTTTCCCATATATCCCAAAATGTTTGTAACTTTAATTGAAGTTGAAAGGAACTCGGATTCTTTTGGTCTCCGAGGGACTTGAACATACCAAAAGGGTTTTGTGAAAGAAATTCCAAACGTTGTGGACCGGACTGTCGTCAACTTGTCTCTTCTGATAAAATTATTCTTGGTTATGCTCTCATCCTCACACGTCAAAGATCATGTGAATTAATCCCTACACTGCGAAAATTAAGAAACAACTCTGATTAGTGTGAAATATTAAAAATTTGATGATGCAAAGGAGACAGGGCCGAAGTAATTAGAACCTAATCCCCATTCATTTAACGGATGATTAGTAAAATAAGCCATTCAGGGGTCAGGGGTTAATGATAATCTTGACTACATAGGAAAAATAGCTTAACTATTACCTAAGCACATTGAAAGATAAAAAGGGCTTTGGAAGGATGCGACTTTACTATGTGCTTTAAATTAAATTAAAAATCTAATAATTTTCATCCGCTAACTTTCTACCACAGGAAATTGGAAATTAGTTCTTTTGTGTGAAGGCTTTAGGAGCGGAAATTTAATTTTAAACGTTCGTCGGTGCAATTAACTCAACTCAAACCTCATCACATTCATCATGTTAATGTTTACACAAATTAAGTTTAAAATTGCCAGAGGACGTGATAGGAAAGTGATTGATTATGAGGCGAAATTTCATCTTTAAAAGCCTCATTAACGAGGTCGTAAGGATAATTAGGGACTGTAGAGTTTAGTAGTTGCGCGAGCATTATTATGATCATGAGGAAAAATAAAAAAAAAGTTTGTTATCAAAATCTGCTCTACGAGAGAAGAATTCTGATGACGTTGATTGATTGATTTGACTTTTTCCCCTGCAGGTCAAAGTGTGGTTTCAAAATCGTCGTACAAAGCATAAGCGAATGCAGTCAGAAGAAGAGACGACCTCGTCCTCATCCTCACCGAGTAAAGGCGGTGGTGGTGGTGGGACCACGAATGGGACTGGGTCCACGTCAACGAATCCAGCCGACTCGTCTACAATGAGTCGTCGAAGTTATGATCTGATGCATAGCGACGACGAAGATGAAGAGATCCTAATGGACGATGAGGACGACGATGATCTTTGTTTATCCGACGAGGAGGCGGAGCACGAACGACAATTCAGGGAAATTCAGGAGCAGCAACATCGAATGGGACCGACGCACTGATCCTATAATGTGACGTAACCGCTCTCTTTATTCTGTCTGCATCCTCAGATCTTAATTTAGATTAAGCACACTCCTCATGAATCTCATAAACAGCCAATTTTCAAACAGTATTAAGAAATTCATACCCGCATCATACGTGCTCTATGAATTTTTTCTTTCCCAAATGTCACAATTCCCAAACTCTTAATTTCAATTTATGTGACACTTCATCAACGCTCCTTCTGAAATTCTTTTGCCAATCCTCAGCTTGCGCTTAAAACTGACAGAGGATTTGATTAAGTTTTCAGATAAAGTGCCAAAACGTGTTGTTCCGTCAGTCAGTCAGACGGATTTTATTCGTTCGTTAAGGCTCGGATTCCATTACAATAACCAATTAACTACCAAATCATGAGATGACTTTCTCCCGTATTTTTTAATTCTGTTAATTGACATGTGCCAAAAGTACAGAATGGGGATAGTGTGTAAAAGTTATTCCCAATTATTAAACCTAAAGGTCAGCAGACGTAAATTAACATTTGCGCCTTCCCTCCTTTTACTCGAGTTTGTTCAACTGCGCCTGCGTCCTTTATTCCTTTTCTCATGTTAAAATGTAAAGGAGTCTCTCTAACTATAATTACAATTTAGTATTATTACACAAATGACTCAGATAATCGTGATTTAAAATTCTCTGTAAATTATTTAAGTTTACCAAAAATGAAAAAAGTTTTAGTAAAAATCAAAAGATTTGCAAGAAAATGGCAGAAATTCATTCAATAAGTCAAGTTCAAATCAAGCATAAAGGATGATTCGGTCATTGGACTTTAGCTTGAACTTTGGAATTTGGGCGAAAGCTATTTCTCCCAATTGTTTCAATTCCATTTGTGTTTACTGGAGTGGTATGTATGGGAGTCTTCCCTGTGGGATTCATCTTCGGTTGAATTCCTATAGAGATGGGATGGAATGATTAGAAGGTGACGTGATTACTCCCTGGAAAATACACATAAAACAATGTGTAATCCACCGCTGTTTTATGGAACAAGGGACAGTTCGACCACAATGGAATTTCGAAAAAAATATTGGAATGTCGTAATGAGACAAACCAACCAAAACCGTTTATAAGCGGTTTCCTCAAATCAGGAATTTCGCTTCAGAAAAGCTGAAGATGAGAATGGAAACAAAGTGGAACTGATCTTGCGCCGTCCCGAGCATAAATTGGCAGTGGGGTTGAAGCATGGGCGCTTGAATCACCGGCCATACTGCTACGATTTCCTTCAAAGCTTTTTTTCAGCACTGAAATGTTACTGCTGATGCGGTTGCTGTTAATCTGCAACTGAGCTTGCGCTCTGCAGAGTCAATTTTTGACCTACAGGTTAGCTGAGCTGCATTTGAAGCTTATCCATTTTGAGCCTTTTTGTTTCTGTGAATTTATAGTTTCTTTTTCTTCCCAAATCTAAAATTTGCTTTTGTTTTTATTTTAATTTGGCCGGATTGCATTTAAGATCTTATTTTCCAAATTGCTTTTCTCCTGGTTTGGACCATTGATTAGCATAATCGTAAACGTTTACAGGTGTTAAGTCCATTGTTGTTTGATGATATTGTGAGTCAATTTTTCAATTCGTTCCACAGCCCATTGGTTCCGTGGTGTTAATACCCCCATTGTATTTGTTTCTTGTGCTGAAGACAATGGGGAATTAGCTCCTAAAAATCATAAAAGGGAACTTCATAAATTACTTTTAACTCGGGTGTCATAAATGGGGTTTTGCTTTTAAATGAGGCTCATTTCATCCCTTTCTCAAGTCTCCCAAATGGAGTTTATTTAACCTTGTACGAGTATACACGCGGGAGGGACTGCGGCTGAAAGGTCAACGGGTCAACCATCAACACTCTCCACTGAGGAAAATAGTAAATATTAATAAGCCCCCACGTCCTCTAACCCAAGGGATTCCTGGAAGATAATTTAAGACACAGAATCCAAGGGAAATCTGACTAAATTGGAAGGTGAAAAGGACCCTGTAAGGGCCCTCTGCTGTTGTTATTTATGTTTAAGTTTTTTTTTCTTCAAGTTTGAACTTGGATTCCTTTCACACCTTCCCTTTGGAGACTTGTTTGAATCTTTTCAATTTCCATTTAAAAAGTTTAGAAAGGAGGCGAGAGAAGGGTAAAATGGAGAGGATTTCGGAAGCTCCCTCCACTGCCGATGTCGTCGATAACTTTTAAAACTTTATTTTTTCCCATTTCGGTAAATCTCTCAAACCCACGAATCCAATAAGTGTGCAAATATTTTACGACTTACTTTTCTCATTCCTTGGGAATATTTTTCCGGGTGGCGTCTCGAAGTGGCTCAAATACCCTGTCTTTTGTACCCGTAGTTTCCACCAATGGGGAAACCTTTGGGGAGAAATCAGGCTCTGTCGAACCGTTTTCTTTTAAATTGAGTTTCTATTTATGTGAAATCGTCCAAACTGCAAATAAGACACGGGACGGAGAAAAATCATCCAAGTTTTGTTTGAAATGGAAAATGGAAAATAGGGGAAATTGCTTTAAAGTAAAAGCTCCTCAATGAAAGCTCAAGAAAGGAAACAGCGAACAAATCGAAGCCTCCATTTTGAAGTTAAGTGCACCCTCTCGCCTTTTGTAAACTTCATTCCGTTTTATTCAGAAAGGAGTATTGAATGCTCAAGGAAAATCACACTTGACTTGATTTGTTGCAAAACTAATCCAATTTAGGTACAAAATTGGAAAAATTTACAACCAAACGCCTCCATTTCAGCGGTACAAGGTAGGAAGCTCAGCTCATCTAAAGGAAGAAAAGAAATGGCAACATTTTCACAAACAAAGTAAAAATTCTTTTGAATCTTTTACAATCTGGCGAATCTCAAAAAAATCCTTGACCACCTGAAACATGAAAATGGGGATGAAATATTTGGACTTTTTGGCATATTTCCAACAATTCCAGCACTGTGTAAAGCACCGTTTCTGCCTTTAAGTATGGGTGAAATCCTTTGAAAAATGCCTGCCGGTTGGTGGGCTTCCAAGAGTCAAAGGGCCCTCTAACCTGTATAGCAATTTTAAGACCCTTTTCCAAATAGTAATTAGAGTTAACTAGGTTTGTGGGATTAAGAGTCCCTTTGATAATTGGTAAAGAAACAATCCCGTGGACAAGGCTCGTTTTGTTAGTAAATAACATAGGAACGGGGCCCAGACCTTTTGAAAACGGGTGTGTACCTTTTTAATTTCAAAACAAAACCCTATGTTTAGGATTTACCCCATAGATCTAAGTGCCTATTCATTACAGAACAATTTAACTCCTAAGTGCCTCATTTTGAACTACGTCGAAGATCAATCCCCGCAGCAGCTTCGGAGTCTTAAGGCGCAGTCCCATTAACCACCAGCATCATCTCATCAAAATAATTTCCAAGGCTTTAAAGAGAGTTAAGAACTGCCGTTTAATGCTCTTATTCCCAGAAACTTTACACAGAAAACGTTCACTAAACTACAAAGCGGAGGATTCTTACTGCTAATTTTAAGATTAGTTCCAGGATTATACTCTGCGCATGCCCAATTAACTTTTATTCCTTCAAATGGATTCTTTTGCAAATTGGAGCTTTTAGTTTACGACAAAGGGACATTGAGCTACCTGTAATTTGGTTAATTTGACAATTCATTATTCCCATGGGGGACTAATCGTAAAACTCCTTGAGAAGTATATAGTTTAATGTCCGTTAATTAACCTTTCCCGGGATGTTTTCTCCGGTGTTCTCCTATAGAGCAATGGCGTTTCTTTTGTTAACGAGATCTCGTCTCCGCCTCTGCCTCCCAACTGTCCATCCCTCCTTGTTAGATTTGGTAACAATTATTTTGATTGCTCTGCTCATAATTATAGTGCCCATCAATAAAAAGGAAATTAAACAATCCTATCCTAGAGGCAAAACAAAGGTTCTTGCTGTATTGTTGCTTCTAAATAACGTGGTAATTGAGTCTGGTTCTACACTTGTCCTGTTAATAGATGCGTTGCAAGTTAACAAAGCATGGAGGAACATTAGCATATCACTTTCATCCCATCCCCTACCCCATCAAAGCCCATTTGCACACTCTCACTAAACTTGTTTTAGCAATGAACGTTAAAGTTTTATTACAATTTTAATTAAAGGAGATGAGTTTTATTGTAGGGCTTCAACGTTGAGTGCCACTTCCTCTAAAGGCTTTAAAAGGAATGGAATTTTGAAGGTCCGAAGCAGATGTGACAATGTGTCGGATATGAACGTCGTCGCGGACATTTTAATTCTTCGGAGGTTAATAATGACAACATCAGGATGACACTAAAATGCAGAGTCTGTGTGGTCCATCAACGCTCAATTTTATGTCAAACCATCAAATCACGATGAATGTCAAGCATATCCTATCGATCGAATGACAAAGACAAAGACGCTTCAGTGAAAAGCGTTGGTCACTGCGCATTGCAATGGGAGGAACAGCTTTAAGCATCTTGCAAAGTACCAAAAGCACATGCGCAGTAGACAATTTAGGAATTATGGCCTGAAACACAAAGCTAAAGGAAGACTGAAGTTGGATTTTGTGTTTTAAGATCCGCCGATGACGCCTTCATTTTCGTGTTTGGTTGACTTAAGGATGGGCTGTAAGTGAACCCCCTCCCTGAGGAGATCGCAGCATGAGCTGCTCATATTCAGACATTTTGTACATACAAATTAGTCACCCTCTTCCTCTTAATCATTCTTAATTTTAAGTGTTTATCTCTTGCTCGCCTCGATGAAAACTCGTTCTTAGTCTCTATTCCCAGGGGATTCCTTCGGTGTCTGTCCGGTCTGAACATAATTCATTAATAACGATTCCGCACTCACTCCTCTCCTGAGGGAAACAATCGGACTCTAATTACTAATTACAAAAAAGTCCGTCTTTTCCTCCCTCTCGGGTTTAGAAGTCTTATTTAAATCTCGACTGAAATCAAACGGCCATGTCTAATGGTCTCCAATTATCTGCCCAACAGTGAAATAATGGCTTCAAGCGTCGTCATCAGGGTGAAGGATGATGAGCGACTGCGAGAATGAATGACGTTCAATGCCTCCGGAGGAGACGAGTTACACGGGAAATTACAACAATGTAAATTAGTAATTAAGTATGGATAAAAACAGAAATCATCATTTGTCTCTTATAAAGGACAAGGTAACAATGTGCTCAACAAGGCAATATCATCCAGCCACATTGTTCTCAACTAATCCCATTGTTATTCAACTCACGTGGCATAAAATGTCAATAAATTCCTATGCGGGGACTTTAGCATGAAGTGAGGAAGATTGACAAGTAATGACCCAAGGGAGGAATAGTCTCGGGAAAATAATGTAATTGCATTAATACCAGGAGATGAATAATTGATGACTTTCAAAAGTGTCAGGTTGGAGCTTCGCATCCTTGTCACGTGAGCTGGTTATCCTCTCTGTGCAGGCAACAAGGAACACAACAGGGCGCAAACACGAGCATGCGCTCAATGTCACAACAGTCACTCATACGCAAAATTGAACAAGAGGTTAGGGAGGAATGTAGTTTGATAGGCTTCCCTTAAAGCTATAAATGTTAAACCTGAGAGACCTAGTTTAGTTTAGACTCAGAGGTCAATGACCTCTTAGAGAATTTCAACAATAGTTTCTGTTTGATTAGAACTGTGAGACCTAGTTTAGTTTAGACTTAGAGGTCATTGACCTTTTCGATAATTTCAGAACTCTTCTATGAGTTCCATTTTGTATTCCAACCTGTGACTTCAGATATGGACAAATGTTTCTGACAAATCAGTCCCTACTGGAGTTGTAAAATGGGTAGTTGATTACTCTTCTCCGAACTTACCTGATGGATCCGTTTAGACTTGTATTCCATAATTATACTCCTTTTCTAGCCCCGTAAAGAGTCATAAAATAAATAGGAAAGGACTTCAGGTGGATAACAAGGGGGGAGGTTAAGAATGACGGACCGAGAGCTTTCGTTTGATTTGTGTTAAAACCTTGTTTGAATTTTCATAGCCACCATTCCTGAGTAAAAACGTGTCCGACTGATGATCGAGGTATAACTTCCTTTAGAGCAAGACCTGGTTTCCCCTCCTCCCCTATTTTTAACCATCATGAAATCATTTTTACAAGATTGATTTATGTTCCCGTTTACATCCTCAGCATTTAATTATACCTGAGCAAAAGATGCCTTTCTCATTATTCCAATCTCACACGCCTTCTTTAGAGCCTGTTCCTCAGGTGAGGCTTTTTCCTTCTAATTTAACCAAAACATCAACCCAGTTATAATCAAAAGTCTCTCAATTAAAATAATCAAAAGAATGCAGAATTATTCCCAGATTGGAATAAATGCTTTAAAGCGACGAAGGCTATTGATCATATTAATTGGATTATTGGGTCGATGCCAAAATAAACTTAAAAATTAAAATGGTTCATTAAATTTGAAAGAATGCGGGCTGAGCGTGGCCATTCGAGCGACTGCTCGGAGCTGATGAGGAGCTTGGTGATGGGAGTGGGAAGCTTTTGAATATAATTCTGATTCTTATGATTTCCTTAAACCGGTTTCCCACCTCATTCCACATTATTTATAAATTAAGGCACGTTAAGACAAGTTGCGTAGCTCTTAACAATTGTTTAAATTACGATCAAAATAAATTACACCCTAAATAAATGTTTAACTAATAATTACCCTCCTCCTCCTCTCCCCGCCCCCATTTATATTCTTCATTCAAGTCTTCCTCCATCGTCCTGAATCCATCATGTGACCCCTCCAGCATTTAAACCACAACCACCATTACTTTATGAGGAATCTGCACACTCGCGGAATAATAAAGTGAGGCAAACGCCTCTATCAAGATCCGTCGGAGCGTCGTAACGACCATCATTAACCTCATCTACGATAAAACTGGATTTTTGAGAAAATGCGAAAAGGAGATTTTAATCTTGTGCTTAAATGAACTCCTTGTCAAGTCGAAGTCGTTCACAACTGTTGTAAAAATTAATTCCCTCATTACCCCCTCCCTTAGTACCTCATCAAGATCACATTAATGCAAATTCATTTTGACAAATAAGTTATTATTCGCAAACCAAGTGGCTCTTGGGACGGGGTTTGAGCTAAAATGTGAAAAAGATGGGCTAATAAATAGTCTAATAGGTATGTGGCTACGTTAGATTAAGTTTAGGTCATACATTTAGGCTTAGATTTAGGTTAGCTAACCATAGCTAGTCAAATGGCTAGTTATGGAGGTTTGCTAGGTTTGTTAGGTTTATTAGCTTTTTTTTATGTGGCTATAATGCCTTATATGCCTTCTTTGTCACCATATACGTTTGCCAACTTCCGGTTTTATAAGCGAAGCCTGATGAATACAAATTGCGTTATTTATATATAATTAAAAAGGCAGCCTTGCATGGAACTGCTGGAGCAATTTGCACATTCTAGAGTAATTTTTTTTAATAATGACACGGATAAGTGAAGGTGCAAATTAACCACTGAAAATTGAAGGAGTGGAATTTTTACAAAGTCATATCAGGTTTTTAGTTTTTGAAGAAGCAGGATTGAACATGCAATCAAGTCATAATATGCAAATGTAGAACATCATGTCGACGTAATTGACAATTATGAGGGAAAACTCAAATCTCCCTCAACCCTCCGGACACTTCCCCACATTACAATCAATAACAAACAAAATTATCCCCTTTGCATTTACTTTTAGTATAAAAAGTAGTTTAATTATCTTTGCATGGTTAATTAAAGCAAAAGCTGTTGGAAAACAATCACTTTTCACTGAAATGGAGGACTAAGATGCAAATGATTTTCAAATTCCCGGTGAATTGGCTGAAGTTTGCTATGAAAAGTATAATGTGGGGATAAGAAGGCGTGACTGGTCTGAATTAGGGCTGATTCCGTGTAATGGGGCTCCTCACCAAATTTAACGAGGGAGGTGAGCAAGTGTTGGAGCAAGGCACTTGTAAAGACACACGAGTATTGTTGCTGTCTACATTGTTGGATAATAATGAAATGGAGGGGGATAATAGCTAAATCTTTTACAGATAATAATTCATCTACGATGATTATTTTCCAAGACCAATCCTCACCCCCTTGAGGTCATAAATAAAATACTCCTATGTGGATAATGTACATAGTCACTTAATTATTCATAGCATGACATCCCTCCCCCTACACAAGAGTCAGAATCACCCAAGTAATTGAGCTACACACACGCAGGTTGAGAAATTTCAATCAAACTTTAACATTTTAAACGGCATCGGTTACATTATTGAATTGAATATTCATATTGAAATGAAGAATATGCACAAAATTATTTTCCTGAGTTCCTGCGAGTTACCCTAAAGCAAAAGGGAAAACGGGATGGAATCCATTTGTAATGATCCAACTGGAATGGAATTTGTTTTGGATTTGTTTTGCATGTTGGCGCCGACTGGTGATGAAGTCATAATACATGGGGGCCATGAATAAACTTCCAAAATGGCAAATGGTTCAAATTAAGTTGCATTTCTTATGCTCTACTGTAATGCTACCAACGCTTCCCCCTTGGTTGATGCTAATAAGCTTGTTATCCGAGACAGGCAGGAAGTAATCTGTAACATTATATTGAGAACACATGCCAATTCGTTGGCGTGCAAAACCCGGGCGAGTCGTTAATTACCCCGGCCTAAAATGACCGAACAAAAGACTCTCTTTAGTTCTTGTGTGGACCTGGAGAGTGACTGATTGACCGCGATCCCGTGATTACGAGGCCAAGGGGGACTTTTTTGTGAGGTCTTGTTTCACCTGGGTCATTAGAAATCCACCTGGGAATTAGCAACCAGCACCCACAGGACTTTGCATGTCCCGTGTGGTTTCTCAGTTTGGGAAATAATAATTGTAATATACCTAGTGATTAAGTTTGAAGAGAATGAAACACTTCGTATGGAATTGTTAATGAGGCAATGGAGGGAGGAGGATGATCGAAACTTTGAAACTTCCTGGAATATCGAGAATGAGTTTGGAATGGAATGGACTAACTACTAATAAACGTTGTTCCTTGCGGCTGACTTTTTATGGTTTAATTTCAGCTCAATAAATTCCCTGTGATTATCAAGTGGAGAGCCATTAGTTGGTCATTTGCATAAGGGAAACTGATTAATCCACAGTTAAGTACCACACCCATTAGCAGCTTAAGGCACTTGCGCTCATTCCTTCATCCGGTCTTAAAAAGTCAACCTCAAAGTTCAATTAATTGGGGCCATACAATCAATGTCGTGCAAATTGCCAAACATGCAAATCAAATGGATGCTTCGTAAGCGAGAAAATTAGCTTTAAATGAGAAACTGAATTTCAGATGAAAAAGGAAAGCTAAACTTCTTTTATGAAGCCTAAAAACTAAGAACCTCTTTTGCTCAAGTTTGAAAACGAGGGGACGCATGACGCTATCGCTGCTGTCAGTTGGTTGGTTTACGTCCCAAGTACCCTGATGACGACTTAAACGGAGCGCTTGATTCCTTTTCAAATTAACATTCATGACAGGTAAGGAAGTGAGCCTTTTGAAGGGTCACAGGAGGTACAACTTTGCCTTTTTCATTGTAATAATCCAAGTGTTGTTTGGAAGATGAGCTGAAGTGTGTGGACTTCGAGAGACTTAAACTGCTATATGAAGTTCCAGCAAAAGCCCTTACAAGTGCGGACGTTTACGAACTGCCAAGGTGCCTTTGACTTTAAAGGTTACAGGAGTGTTGGGGGAATCCGGTTGGCCTCAGCAGGGGCCCATCGCTGGAGCTAAACGGAAGAATTATGCTGGACCAAGGGAGCCCTGGATGTATGAAGATATTTCACAGTGAGCACCGCATGGGGGGAATCCTCGAGATGAAGTCTTATTCCCCGACAAAATCCACGCAATTAAGTGACCAACTACCACAGCGTCCCTGCAGAGACTTGAACGCCATTAATATTTGATAACTCCATTACTCTCCCCAAGGGATGGCTGGAATCCAAGTGCTAGGGTACCTATCCTCTAATCAGCCATTCCCGTCACCTCTCGTCTAATTGAAATTTGTGACTGCGCAAAGGTGAACGGACATTGAATTGTCAACTGTCCAAATATGGGGGTCACAAAGTTCCCTTATACACAAAAACATGTCAGTGTCACTTTGACCTGCTTGTCACGTCAGTGCCTCATCTTTTGTTTGCAATGCCTTAAGAGGCTGCATTGAAAACTCAGTTGTACAGAACTGAGCTGGTAAATAGCCAACGGCGCGGGCTACGTTTATTTATGAAATCTTGAGCGGATCAGAGATGATCAAAATAGGGAAGTTGGGACAAGGGCGTGGCCTTGTCCAGTTGGTGATAAACAAAAGAGGCCGAACTTAATGTCAATGACCCTCCCACATCAATTTAAGCAAATTGACAGATGCGCATATATGGGGTATTCAAATGGATAAAAACTCTTAACATTGACCATGTGCTGTAGACCTTGATACTGTGATAAAGGCGGTTAATTTGAATCTTTTTCTGAATGCATGGCGGTGATCTCACTTGGAAATACTTGATTCCTCATAAGTGGAACCCAAAGTCTGTATGAGTTACACGCCTCACTGAAATTGAAGCTTCAGTTTTAAAACTTCAAAGCTGTCATTTTAATTCCGAGAGGGGAGTGTTCCCCGCGTAGTCGTTCTTTTGTTTCATCCATTGACGGGGTGTGAGACTTGAAGTGCCGTTTATTACATAACTCCGATTAGCATAAAGGGAGCCTCCACCACCTTGAACAAAGAATCAGAATCAGGATCATGATTGAAATTGAAACAAAAAACCTCCAGCAAGGTTGAAGTGTTATTGATGTTTCCGGGGGTTAGGGAATTAATTCCATCGGATACACCACCACCACCATCGAACATGCAGAGCGCTTTCATTCAAGCTTAAGGATCATGATGCATATCCTTCCTTATGACGGCCTAGTTGACCCGGGTCTTGTTGACCTCTTCAAAGGGTTCCCAACTCCAATCTCTATTTCATGTTTTGACACTTTGAGAAACAATAGGAATCCCACAGTGTTTCCCATTCGTCAGTTCGGATCCTTCATTCAATTTAATATTCCAGCATCATCATCATTTGATTCGGAGAGAAATTATTATAGCCCGTCAATCCAAAGTCGATGAACACATTTCAAGCTGAAGGTTAATTAAAATTTAGGTTAGAAGTGTAATCTATCATAAAAGGAGAAAAAAGGCTTTGCGGGATGGGAAAAGGTCAATGACCTTGCAAGAAATTCTCGCACTTGTGAAAAGCCACATGCGCTGAGCAATAATTAAAGGAAAAATGTTACGTTGGCTTAAGTTAAGGTTACTTTTGGTCTCTTTGGTTAAGGTCTCTTTGGAATATGAGAGTTTAGTTCCAGGTAGGGGTCAAAGGTCATTGTAATTTCCCTTTATGATGATTTAACATTTCCTCTTACAATGTCTCCTAGTGTCGTAGTAGACAAAGAAGGACTTCTTTGACCACAGATTGAAATGGACAGTCACAGCATGATAGTGAATATAATGGGAAGTTACATTACAGAGCCATAATGGAGATTATAAAGGTACGAATGTTTAAATGAAGACATTATGATGAGGCAGGGGGATTATTAAGAGTCACTTTCAAAGGGACACGGGGAACCTTGGGTCTTGCGAGCTCATAAATCCAGTCCTGCAAGGGACACTTTATGACATGACAACGACACCAATAATTCCTATACTTTTACATATGCGATGATTAAAAGATCCACCTGCATTGTAATCATCAGCTCCAAAATTAAACTTCCTAACCCTCTTTGTCATTATCCGACAACCAGGGAGAAGCGGAAACATAAATAAAATAATTAAAAACTTATTTTATTTTGAGCATAATTGCACTGCTTCGGTATGCCATTGGACACTTATGACCGCCTTAACAAAGTCCTTTTCTGTCGTAAAGTGAGTGTGTGTACAAATAAACTTCCCACTGTCAAAATGATGCTTAAAGTGATCTTTTACCACCGTCTACAAAACCACATGAGCTGAACGACCACTTTATGATCGCTGACTCCTTGGGCCCGATTCAGAATGTCACTGGGAATTGAGGCAACCCCCATAGCCAATTTTAACGATCCATCAATTGTCAGTTTCCCCTTGCTGTCCAGGGACGATTCAACAAGGGTTGTAAAAGGACCGAACCTCCGAACCCTCGTATCCTCCATGTTCACAAATTTGCATTAGAACAAAACAAATTTGCCGCTTTAATCTATCTCCGCCATATCCTTGACAGGAGTTTCTTTTTACGCCATTTACCGTCTTATTTGAAAAGTTCGCAGCGCCGTGGGTGAAAGTTCCTCCTGTCAGGATTGAGTTTTGTTAGGCCGATTTGTCGACGACACCGGGCGTAATACCCTGTTGGTTATGATTCCAATTGTCATGGTTCTTTCCCATTTGAGCTTGGTTACAAAATAATGGCTGGAACGACATAAAAAGCCTTTGGGAGAGATCCATCCCTTTGAACCCTTTGGTAAGGGCTGCAAGTTCCTTTCCTGCAGAAAGTGAAAATATTATTATTATCATCTAACTAACAAGTTGACATTTACGTATTACGTACTTCTTCGTATCTACCTTGGTCGTCCCTGGTCGTCGACGTTGTTTCCTCTGTTGACAATAAACGTCAAAGTGATAGATCACGCGGGGAGAAACAAAAAACGGAGACCCCACGATGAGATTGTTTCATTTTTCTAGCGTATTTCTTTTAAAAAAGACGCCATAAATCCTCACATAGCGGATCATAATTAACTCCCACTTGGTTTCCGCGCACTTCCGGCCAATTGAAGTGACATGTGGCAGTGATGAGAGCTTTACACTTGCTGAAACTTCCAAGTTTTTGGAATTCTTAACCAAATGCCGCCGTCCCAAATACCCGCACAGTTGTTCGATTAACTGACCAATCATGAACAAGGAATCCTGAATCCATGTTTAGCTTGTTGGGCATGGGAGGAACATGAACACTGCTAAAGGGCACCTTCGGTTGAACATGACGAGAAATCATGGTTTTCTTAATAGGCGGATGGTTATCTCTAGAAGTCAGGAAAAGTCGTCCAGGGTCTCCGCCTTACTTCATTTTTTTCTATTCAATCAAAGGGGTCATGTCAAATTAAATCCTTATCAAGGGACTTGAGTGAGCACGTAGTTTTAACCCGCAGTGTATTGCTTCAGAGCTTCTTAAGGGTCCCTGCTTTTTATTCAGTCTGGAGTCATTAATAAAAACTTGGGGACAAGTATAATGGAATTGTCGTCGCGCGTTGATTGGTCGTTGAAAAGATAGCCATTGGTGCTCATTATGGACCCAAGTATTTTATAGTCAGGAAAAGTCGTCCAGGGTCTCCGCCTTACTTCATTTTTTTCTATTCAATCAAAGGGGTCATGTCAAATTAAATCCTTATCAAGGGACTTGAGTGATCACGTAGTTTTAACCCGCAGTGTATTATTGTGTAGCTTCAGAGCTTCTTAAGGGCCCCTGCTTTTTATTCAGTCTGAAGTCATTAATAAAAACTTGGGGACAAGTATAATGGAATTGTCGTCGCGCGTTGATTGGTCGTTGAAAAGATAGCCATTGGTGCTCATTATGGACCCAAGTATTTTAATGACCATTGCAGAACTGGAGGTGTGCACCTACTGCACTTTTCCAAATTGCTGCTGAAAAGGTTACGCTTACAGATTGACGGGGTTTTAGCTTGAGGGAATTTAAGTCTTCCAGTTGTTTTAAGAAGATCGAGGTTGAAATCTTTAATCTTGATCTTTGATCTTGGTACTTTTTAAACTTGAAAGTTAAATTAATTTCTCCTCCCCTTCTCCCCTTGATTCCCATCTCATTTTTTACAGTGAGGATTTCTGTCCCAATTAATGTCACTCTTGAATTTTCCTGAAGGCATCAGGAACTGTCAGGACTTGGAGACAGGAGTGTGGGCGATTTGACGTCTCTCAAGTGCTAAATTGGGGACTAAAAATCAGTTTAGGGAAATCATGGAGTCAGTCAGTTGAAAAGGATTCAAATTATTCCGCCCAGGTTTCCATCTCGGACACATTTCCAAGGGCCCTTCTCACTTTTGACATGTAGAAATTCAAGCGTTCATAAAGAAGGACTTTGAGGATAGCCTGCGCAGAACTCTTGGGAAAAAAAGTGTGGCTCATGCGCCTTTCCTGGAGGCTCGAATTTATTGACTTTTATTATTCTCTCTAGGCCATAATTTATATTTTGAGGTTTAAAATCTTCCTCTTTTTTTGAAAATGACGGAAATTGTTTGAACAAAAAAGGTTCAGTGTGGCATTGTGACTTTTCCAAGACCATCTACCCTTATATTCGTGTTTCCTGTGGTTAATTGAGCCTTAAACCTAAGTGTGTAATTGAGCTTCTCAGCAACAACCCCTGAAGTCCATAAAGTGTGGAGTGTTGCCCTTCCTTTTCATTGCACAAACGCCCATTTCCAACACAAAAATTGTCAAGGCTCATAAAAATCCATGTGGACATACGAAATACGACGACTCTATTAAGGTTTCGACTACACATAAACAGAGTTCAACGTTAATTACGTTCTTCGTAGGAGTTATGATGATGATTATTACAAGTTATTAACCACGGGGACCGAAGGGGACGCGCTCAATTGACTTTACATGAGCCCTCCTTCGTCATCCCAACACCAGCCGGTCCTTACACTGAGTCCTTATGGATGTAGAAATGCTGGGAAAATTGAAATCTGAGCAGAAATCATAAGTCTCTTGTTGTCGCTACAAAACTAAACGGCTCAGAATAATAATTCTTTGTCTGATTACATAATAATTCCGGGCTCTCAGCACGGCCTGGTTGGGGTCGTAAATAACAATAATTTAAAAGGGTACACATGCACACAACAATGAAGGGCCACAAGGACCCCTTTACTGGGTCCCATGACTTTCGGTTGTTCGAAGGTTTTGACACTTCCCTATAATGCTCGTCTTAAGATCCCTTATCACCTTTAAATTGCATGTGTAGAGACTATCTTTTTAATACGAAAAGACCCCTTAGCATTTTAAGGGAGCGCGAGCCCTTAACTTTGAATTTGATTATCATCTCACGTGCATTGAAAAGATTCAATTTCCAACCTTTAAAAGACTAATTAAAGAAAATAATTTACGAGGATGAGAGTCTTAGTTATTTCTTTGCGATGGAGAAGGAAGATTTTAAAAAGTAATTTTAACTCTACCTCTACCAATGTTTTCTAATCTCCAATCTTATCGTCGTAATTCGACATCTCGACTCTGCTCATGCTCATGGAATAAGACCCAAATATAATTTAATTTAAGAGACACACAAGACTCCAACTACCTTGATGATAAGGAATCAGAATTATGGAGGAGAATTAAATAAAAGGGGGTATTTTCGGATTAAGTTTCATTCCATTTGTAACGTAATTTCACAATCTTCAATCTTAAAGACAAGCCTGGCTCTTCTGGGCTAAGGAGGACTTCACTAACAGCCAGATCAAATAACCCCCTATCACTTTCATTCACTGATCCCCACGCTGATTAAAAGACGGTGGAGATTAAACGTGTCGAGAATTCACGTAAGCAAAACAGGGTTGGAAAAACCAATATGCTCTGATTCATAAAGCTTAACCTTAACTTGTTCATAAAGGGTTACGTTCTGGACGTTAACAAACCCTAAAACCTTAAATCACCTATCTGGCTAAGGCTTAAACCTAACTAAGCTAAGCTCTAGCCAAGTTTTAGGTCAAAACTGACTTAACAAGCTGCTTTTCTAGCAGACCTAACCTATTTTCTTTCGATTTTGGAATTCTTTCAGCTAATGTCGTTCTTAAGTTAGGCGGAATGGTGCATAATGAATATGCGGTGGCAAAAACTATGTGTTAAAATTAACCACCTTTGTTTTAGCTACCCTAAAAGGTTTTGTTTCTCAACCCTGTTGGAAGCAGTGTGTAATTTAATCCTAGAGCTGTTAAGATAAATTGAAGTTTATAGGCGAAAGGCAGGCAATGGGGATGATGATGGCGAGAATGTGAGGAGACTATCCAAGGGTTCATGAATAATTCACTGCGTCGACTGTATTACAAATCTACTGGATCCACGGTGTGCCTATTTGAATTTTTAAATGAATCTTTAGCTCTAATCTGGACCCACTTAAAGTTCACAGTGTCGCCTCATCTCCTCATCAGCTCCGGTGTCGTTTTCTAATCAAGAATAAAAAATTAAGCATTTTCTCCAGCCAAATTAAAAATCACAGGAAAAAAAAATGGAGTGTGGATGACATCCCATCACCGTTTGTCTACATGGTGGCCATCATTATCATAAGGAGCCAAATCATCATTGGATGATCTCACTATCAGCAAGATCAATCCAGATTTTTTGTGTGGCGGCGATAATGGTATAGTGGCCTGGTGGCAATGGGGAGATGAAAGCAGGGAACTCCCGGGTCCCGCAAAGCTTTTAAAAGGATGGGATGAAATCTCTCCCGAATTTTTTCTGGGGTCGCGAGAGGGGAAACGAGCCGCCATCATCATCAACGATCAAAATCAGGATCATCAGAACTTGATGATCAAAATGAATTGCCAACTCAGCACTTCCTCATCTCTTTTTTCCTTCGGTTCGTATACACTTTCAAGATCTCCCGCGACTCTCATCAACACGCTGGTCTAAGTGCATAGTTTTAGAATAATTGCACAGTCGTTACCCAGCAAGTTTTCTAATGCAGGGGCTGAGTTTCAGTAGCCGCTACACTCCTTAGCAGCCGAGCCTTTAAAAAACGAATGTCAATAAAAATAAAATGGTCCATGTATTTTCTCAAAGGGAAGGAGGGATTGGATTTCCGTATTTTTATATTTCCTGAAATGTATTTATGGTTAAATGAATCTGGGAAGCGTCGCCTTTTCCGCCTTATAAATCTCGTATGGGTGAAATCCAGTAAAACCAGGGTAGGGTTTTTCAGTTTCGGCAGTTGCACTGAGTTCGGCGACGATTGGTTCAAAATGGAAGCCTTTGGTATAATGTCATCCTCAATTAATCAATCCAAGTACAAAGTCTATCAGAGTCTAATGGAGGATTTTTATGGTAAAAGGAGCTCCACCAGAGGCAAGAAGGTCGACAAATTCGGCCTGGTCTGGTCTTGCCTCTGCCCAAAAAGTCGTTTGTCATAGTCACATTGTTCAGAAATGCGGAGCTGACACGCGTGTCTAGCGAGTCTTCATCATCCCTCCATTAAGGCCATTCTTCCGCATCTTCATCAATAATAAATTAGACTCATTTCTCACTTGTCATATTTATCAACTGGACTCCCTTTGTTCTCAACGGTAGACGACATTCAGAGACAACGGTCATAGCAGTTTTATAAAGCGGTGTCGACCACTCGACCTAACAAACCCGTATTCATTTAATATTGATTACATTTGTAAGCTTTAGTGTTTTATGGTGCGGAAAAGTGGCATTTGGTATAAGATGAAAGCCAGACATTTTCTTTTAAGGCGGAATGTGGATAAGGCCCTCTGCCAAACACCATTTGGTCTCCTAATGGATCCCAAATAAATCCAGATCCAGTGAGCGCGGCGAGGCTGTAATTAAACTATCATCGTCCTGTTGATAACCTCATGCGCCTCATGGCAAATGGCATCTGGTCTCTGATGCATTTAGGAATGAAGACCTTAGCAGATGACCTCTACGACCCGCCGACAGAAATCCTATAAAACCACCAAACCTCAAAGCGATACTCTTTAGGGAAGCAGTTCTGGGTGCGAGTTTTCAAAGGAAGAATTTGTAAAACAAACTGAAGGCCCTTGAAGTCCCCCCTCTGCGAAGATGCAATTAATCCACGTCCTTTCCCACCACTTTTGCCCCATGTAATTTGAGTGTTTAGGATCACTCTGTGTATATAAATAGTTACACAACCTTTCCTTAAGTTGTAGTAATATTTCTAAAATTGTAATGTTCCCTTTATCTTCCAAAGCGGAGAAACATAAGGCGAGAAGTAAGGCCCTGCCAAAATCTCGTTCAGAACTTTATGCTCCATTTAAGGGGACTTCTCTCGAAAACTAGAAATGAAGCTCAGATTGCGGATTATTTCCCCAAACAGGCAAATTGAGATCACAACCCTGTCAGAAAAAGAAACTAAATCATTTTTATGGGGATTTAAGACTTAATCCACCGTGTCTTTTAACTAAAAAAAAAAGAAGAAGAAAAACTGGACAGCATGGAGCTAACAAAGGGAAGATGATGTCATTCCCAGTGTGTTGAAACTGCGGGAGATGCTATAGCCTTTTACAATCCCAGTCACTTTGCGCGTGGTACATTTGCGCAAGTGCACCAACATTAGGATTCCATTTAGGAATAGGCCACTTCAATGGACAAAAGGTGTAAGTGATAAATGATATTTTGTGAGTATGAAAAATGGAACTTGGCTGAACTATACAGGGACTGATGGTCGGTGTAGCTCCTTGTCTTTCTGTCTCCGCTCGTTGTCATCCCGAAAGACGCTTATTCTTAAATGATCCTAATCATTTATGCACTCGAGGCTTTCACGTCGGTCATTTCTCAAGCCTTCCCCAAACTGTCGTAGTTTGTTAACCTTGGAGACAGCGTCATTTTTTATCCGTCATGCCTCCATGGTCTCCTAATCATCCTCACTCTCCACCAGATAAGTCATCGGGATCATCATCATCAGCGATAGTCCAAATGCCCTTCATCTGTCCAACTCCTCCAGAAATGTCGACCCAGAGAGTAATGATGAGGTTGAGTTGCGGTGACAGACAATTTCCATGACCTCCTCTGTGATCACGGTTCAGGTAAAAAATGAAGCTAAATGAAGCTCATCTTGGACATTGTCTTTTGAAATGGATCGACTCATAGATCATTTAACAAATGGCAACCGAGAAATACGATGAGTCATACAACTTATTTTGAGGATTTCACGAAAGGACAGAAGTAGAAGTCATAGTTCCCAGTTTTATTTGTTAGTCTATACGTTTCCAGTGCTTTTCTTGTAATTTTTAAGTTTTCAGAAAGTTTATTAGGCTGTAAGCTTTCCCGAGGTGATGTGAAACTAGGCTAACTTTCTATTTCTTAATTTGGCAAAATTATTACTGCAAGAGGGTTTGCATTGTCTTTTTGGCAATTGTTTTAAAACTTTCCCCTTATTGGAGAAATCGGAATTGCTGACGTGTCCTGGACTTTTCAATTGTTTCATTTTTACGACTGATTCAGGGCTTTTGGTGCTTAGTATATAAACTGGGTTTCTTCCTGGTCAAATTGTAGTAAACAATTTATCCGTCTTGTTAGAACGGTTATGAAACCCATCATGGCTAAAAGTCATGATGGGTTTCTCAGCTCATGATTCTTACATTGCATTCTAATACTTCAAGGAGCACACATCAGCAGGGTAATTTATAAAATCATGAGAACCTACTCCGTTTCGTTGACATTTTAACTAATTTGGTAAATTATTTTTTTCAGCCAGGTGCTAAGTGATCAGCGTCGCTGCGAATTGAGCTGGCCAGGATTGGAAAAGAAGGGTTCAAGGGAAAGGCGACTTAAGTGACTCGTCGCAACCATCTTCGGATTGCAGTAATTTCAAAGGAATTTTATGCGTAACAGTTGATGTCCAATCCGATGAAATTGAACCGATAGAAACTCTGAAAACTTCATTTCTACCTGTTCATCACGAACGAACGCGTGCTGCATTGGTTTTGAACCATATAATTTGTAAAATTAATTTGATAATAAATTGAGCTAATTTGAATGAATTAAGACGTAAATGGAATATCGTTATTCAGTTGTATTGCGCAGGCGAATAGGTTAGCGATTAGAGAGAAATTGAGTCTGCGCTTGAATACTAAGGAAAGCAAAGAAGCACTTTAGGTTTAGCTTCCTTTTGACTTTGTTGCTGCTTTAGCTGTTTGTGATGGTGATACATGGATCGGAGTGACGTTTCTTTGCGGGAACATTTGAATCCTTCCTCCTTCCTATCTCTGGCCATAAGTTTTAATAGAGTCGTAATACGTTTTATCAAAGTCAGCAGGAAGACAGAGGGAAGAAAAGAGTCGACGACGTCGTGCCTCCTTACATTATCAGAGTATCAATCAACATCACAGAAATTCAAATACAACACCACTGCTGAATTCCTAATTGTTATTCACTGACTGTTAGTATAGTTCGGGGTAATATAAGCTTATGTTGTTGTCCGCACGTGTTACGAGTGACAGGTAAACCAGCCATTATTCAAAATGGCTGGTCGAATGAATTTCCAAATTCTTCACCAAAAGAACATAATGGGAATTAATATTTTAGCTCACAACGCACAATGACTTTTTTACTTTACCAAAACTAAAATAATCAAACGGGTAAGGGTTATTTCGATGAATTCTGGAGTGTGGCATTTTTAATAAGAACTAATTCATTAATGTGAATTTAGTGGTCTTCTGAAAAGGCGTGTCATTCCTTCTTTTAATGAAAATAAGAAGTGCTTCTCTTAATAGATTTTTCATTCAAAAGCGAAATATATTTTATTAATGTACATGATGTCTTTTTAAGGAATATTTTTCATATTATATTTATATTCTAAGGTGATTAGTTTGTGACTTTCTATGGCGTCGATTCTAAACCACTTTAATAAATAGTCATTTTAATTATTCAAAAGTGGAAAGTTTTCTCCAACTACGTTCTAACTTCAATACTTCGAGAACCGTCGAAAGTTTCACAGGCAATTCATAGGAATATTTCTCTTAATCTGTCATTAAACCATTTACAAAGAAAGTTGTTAGAGCAAGCAAGGAACAAATATGGAGCTGTTACTAATCCTGGTTGTAATTCAAACTGTGTTTTGCACTCAGTATATAACAAATCTAGACGAAGTCTTGTCTGCGTATGGCAATTGCAAAATCCGATTGATGTTTGATCCAGAACACGTTGGACTTTTACCGCTAATACACCCGGTACTGATAACTGCGAATTCATCGCTTAACTTAACCAGTGGCGACCTTGACTTACCCATTAACCAGTCCCTTAAGCTCTTCTGTTTAGTGAACATTGCCATTCTCTACTCCCAAGAGGACATTTCTGCATTCTGTAAATATTTTGATAGATTAGATGATTGGGATTACGGCTACGAGTGGCAATGGAAGGCTCATAATTCAGATATACTTTTCATTGGGAGTGGAATAGAGCCCGATGGTTGCTACATGGCAGTAACATTGTTGGAAACGATACAAACAGACATGTACGCCGGCCAGGAATATTTGAAAGTAGCAACTGCGCAGGTATTTATTCAATATAAAGAATATCGGATATTATATCGAATTGAAGAGAAGATGCAAGGTGAATTGTGCCCCATTTCTGAAAATTATAAACTCTGTCTTTACCCACCGCACTTGGAATTCGGACCTTTTGAACCTTTTGTAGTATCAAGTTGTAATGCATCAATGGCAAACCAGACAATCCTTTCAAGCAGTTACATACAACATTTGATTGGTTCACCTTTTGACATGAGGAAACTAAGACAAGATTTCGACACACTAATGGCTCCACATAAGAATCAAATGCCTTATATTTTGATGGGGGATAACTATGTCCTGCTCTTGGTTAACACAATTCTAGCACTTCGAGGCATCCCTGTATGCTTATCCGAACAAGGTGCTCAATTGGAGCTAAGGGAGGTTATTGATACAATATTCACGTTACGCGAAAATTATATTGACAAAGAGAGAATTGCTCTAGCACTTAGCTTTCACCAAAAGCGCTTAACTTCGTGGTTGACTTATTTGGAGAACTATAATTTGAACTCTCTTCTTGTCATAACAGAAATGGAAGAAATCGGATTTGCAACGTGTCACGGGGTTAAGCAGTCTTTTTCATACTCAATATATTCCGATCCATTTGGATTTGTAACGTGGACTCTGATAATGCTTTGTTCATGTCTGATTATCCCTTTAGTTGTTATGATTATAGCAATGGCACAGCAATTATCACACAGAACGTTGTACAGAATGTTAAGCGATGTATTTTTTAATAGTGTAGGACTACTAGGTGAGATAAGTCCTAGTTTCAGTGACTTCTTATTTGGAGAAGTTGAAGATCAGGGGTAAACTGCAATTTGTATTTGGAGCTTGGTTGCTTGCTATAATTGTACTAGTTAATGGTTACAAAGGTTGTTTTACTTCGTACATCCTGTCGCCTGCTAAGCCTACTCATACGTACACTTCTATGCAACAAATGGATGGATTTTTAATTTATGAATTGAACTCAGATGGATTTGGGTATGCATTGACTCAGAATCAGGTTGCACGTTACGTGTATGCCTCAGGAGCGGAAATTTGTTATTGTACCACACATGTTAACTCTAACAACTGTAATTCCAGCAACAAATGGACTTATCAGCATAAAGAATGGTTAAAGCACCATTATCAAATGCAATTTGGTACAGAAGATTTATGTATTGATCACGAGGGTAAAACGAAGTGGGGGTACCTAATGCCAATGGAAGAATATCAACAACTAGTGCCCTACGAATTAGAGAAAAGCTACAGTAAGCATGTCTTACCAAAAAATACGAGCTACTTTTTACGTGAATTCGATTATCCACCGCCGTCATTGTCGGAATTATTAGAAGTGGCCGAAAAATGTGGTAAGAATATAATAGTTGGGACTAGAGATGAGGCACATGAATTGATAACTCAGCATCGGCACCAACAACTCGAAAATTCAATAGCGTCGTCCAATCCCATCAAAGACTTCACAGTAGGCATCAACCCCGTTATGAATTCTTGGCGAGGATTTTTTTTAATATCATACAAGATGGAAAGATATTACGTGTGGATGATACAACTTCAGATGTACAAGAGGATGCAACAGTTGATGGCCAATGGGGTAATCCCGCTTTGGTCAAAATGGTATAAAACCCAGTTTTTGAATGAAACTAAGTTGGCCAGAATGAATGAAGACCTTAATTATGCTTCAATGTTACCGCGTATCCTTTCAACTGCAGACAAAAACACGGTTTCCCTGTTTGTAGTATGGGCCTGCGGAGTTGCTGCGTCGACAATATTTAGTATTCTAACATGCGAATTTTTATGTTTTAAATTTCAAACTTCGAAAACTCGAGTTAGAGTAAGTAGAACTATGTCATGGAAGTCAGGGGCTGTACAAACAAATCTGCGCCGAAGGAGGGAGGGCGGGTTCACCGAAATTAGACGAAAGTGGACGGACGGAGGAGGGAGGGTTCTGGTTCAAAGAAAGTAGTGGTCCTTCCTCCCGTAAAATTGGATTACGAATGCACTAATGCGAGTAAAATTATATGCAGATGAAGGCAAAGGTAGATATTGAATCGGGATATGGCTATATTTTACCGAATATTGGAGTGTCGAATTTCAAATACAATTAATTCATTACTGAGTATTTAATTTAGCGCTCTTCGGAATTGGGCGTGTCGTAGCTTCTTTTTGTGAAAGTAAAAAACCGTTGAGTGCTACTCGTGTACATGATTACGTATTCAAACGCTTACATTTTTCTATCGATATTTATGTTTAGGCAATAGGCTATAATAAACGGTTTATCCTGCTTTAAGTTAGTAAGTTTTATGATGGATTTTAAAGGAATTTTTCATATTCCTATTTCATTCAATTCACTGTCGAGCTAGCTCCGTTCGCGCGTCTTATTCACAAAAAAACCTGGCACCGACCGACTGAATGGACGAACTAACAAACAGGCGTGCTCAAAAGAATTATAGGAAGGCTAGCGCTGCGCGCTAGGTCGGTCTAGAAGCGCCAGTTGATGCTTGACATCTTGATAGGGGAGAGGGGTACTTCACCAAATGAATTTTTGGAGTGTGGAATTTTTAATATAGTTTATTCAAATAATTTTGTGCTTTTTAACAAAGGGTGTGTCCCATATTGTCTTACTTACTACTAGATTTACTACTACTACTAGATACTACTAGATTACATTACTAGGAGAAAAGAGGAAGTTTTCGTTTAGTTATTTGTTCAACAGCGTAAGCTTTTTGCTTTAGATAATCGATATGACAATTTAGTTTTTTAGTCAATTCTTTCTTATCTAGGTACGGGCCTACGTCCAAAATTTTCAGTAAAGAAAAACAACTTAAGTGCCGGGCTTATAAACAGGGTAGTTTGGTCAAATTACAATTTTGAAAGGAAGTTGGCTATTCAACGTATACTTTTGGATCAGAATATTTAATGCAGTTCATGCATTACTGTGAATAAATTCTTCCTTTTGGGCGAAGCGCGGCATACATCGAGCTGCTTGATAATTCAAAGGCTCAATTTTTCTCCTATCGTAACCCTTCATTTAAGAAACTTTCAACTAAATATCCAAAATTGCTCTACATGCTGGTGCGGCTAAAGGTTTGTGGACAGCCACCTACCCGTTCTTTGCCTTCGCTGCCATATCTCATCGAGTTCATTGGCGAACTCGATGAAATTTTGAACCAAGGCTTTAAACCAAATTCTACTCACCTGGTGAAAGTTTGAGGTCAGTCTGGGTCAAGGTCAACCTGATGGAGTTGCGGGGTTCGGCTAATGATTTGTGAAGTACTGTATTTATGTCGTGTTTTCTAACCCATTCTAAAGCCATATCACTTATTCAAAAGTGTAAAGTTTTCTCCAACTACACAACTACGTTCTCACCATCTCAGTCCTTCGAGAACCGTCGAATACGTGGTAGTTCCATTCAGTACATAGTAGGGTGGTTCTTACGAATACCGCTTTCTCTATAACACTGGTTTTCGTTAACATTTTCCAAGAAAGGTGGAAATTCAGAGCAAAGGAACAAATATGCAGCAGTTTTTAGTCTTGGTTGTAATTCCAACGGTGTTGTGCACTCAGTATATAACAAATCTAAACGAAGTCTTGTCTGAATATAGCAATTGCAAAATCCGATTGATGTTTGATCCTGAACAAGTTGGACTTTTACCGATAACTCACCCAGTGCTGATAACTGCAAATTCAACGCTTAACTTGACCAGTGGAGACATTGACCTACCCCTTAAACTCTTCTGTTTAGTGAACATTGCCATTCTCTACTCGCAACAGGAAATTTCCGCATTCTGTAAAGAATTGGACTTCAGAAAAGAAAAGCCCCATATCAATGTCAAGGGGCTGTGGAAATACAAGATTCAAGATTCAGACATGATTTTCATAGGAAATGGAATAGAGCTCCGTGATTGCTACATGGCAGTTACGGTACTTGAAACAATGCCTGATATCCAGGGGGGTCAGAAGTATTCAAAAATAGCAACTGCTCAAGTATTTATTCAAAATGAAGTAGCGCAGGCGAAAGGTGAATTGTGCTCTTTTGCCGAAAATTACAAAATCTGTCTATACCCACCACATCTCCAATTCCAACCCGGTGAACCTCTTGTAGTATCAAGTTGTAAAGAACCAATGGCAAACCAGACATTCATTTCAGGCAGTCACATACAACGTTTGATCGGATCACCTTACGACATGAGAAAACTGGCACAAAATTTCGACGGACATTCCGGACTACCTCGTATTCACAAAACCACGGGGAATAACTATGTGCTACTCTTAGTTTACACAATTCAAGCACTTCGAGGCCTCCCAATTTGCTCGTTGCAACAAGATATTCCACCAGACCTTAGGGAGGTTATGCGTTCAATATTGAAAGCAAGTGATTGGTTTGAATATTGGAACCCAAAGGAACACGGTATGACAGCAATACTTCATCAATCGAAACTCTCTGAGTGGGTGAAGCATTTGAAGTACTATGGATCAAAATACCTTGTTGTTGTAACAGAAATTGTAGAAACAGCATTCGCAACGTGTCACGGAGTTAAGCAGTCTTTATCATACTCAATTTATTCAGATCCGTTCGGATCTGATACATGGACACTAATAGTACTCTGTTCATGTGTAATTATCCCACTAGTTGTTATGATTATAGCAATGGCACAGCAATTACCACACAGAACGTTGTATAGAATGTTAAGCGATGTATTGTTCAATAGTGTAGGACTACTAGGTGAGATAAGTCCTAGTTTCAGTGACTCTTATTTGGAGAAGTTGAAGATCAGGGGTAAACTGCAATTCGTATTTGGAGCTTGGTTACTTGCTATAATTGTACTGGTCAATGGTTACAAAGGTTGTTTTACTTCGTACATCTTAGCACCACAAAAGGCTACTCATATGTTTACTTCTATGCAACAAATGGATGGTTTTTTAATTTACGAATCGCAAGATTTCGGATATGTTCAAACACTCAGTACGAGTAACGTAGCAATACAACTTACACTCTCAGGATGGGAAATTTGCAGATGTGAGAAAAAAGTTCCAAGTAATTGCGACTGGTTTCATCAGCAGAGAGATTGGTTAAAGTATCATTATAAGTTACGCTTTGGTACAGACAATTTGTGTTTTGATCCAGACGGTAAGTCCGTATGGAGCTACCTAATGCCATATGACGAATATCGTCAACTTGTACCTTGGGAACTAGAGAAAAGCTACAGTAAGAATATTTTACCAAAGAACACGAGCTACTTTGCATATGATGAAATGTATAAGGAGAAACAATCCTGGTTGGAATTATTCGAACTAGTTGAGAAATGTGGTAAGAATGTAATAGTAGGGACAAAGGATAAGGTACATGAATTGGTAACGGAGCGTCGGTATCAACAACTCGAGGATTCTGGAACGTCTTATAAGCCAATAGTGGACTTCACAGTTGGTGTCAACCCGGTAATGAAAATGATCAATGGAATTACATTCACAGCAACCAAGAGAGAGAGGTTTGTAACCTGGATGATACAAGTCCAAATGTACAAGAGGATGCAACAATTGATGCAGAATGGGGTCATCCATCTCTGGTCAAAATGGTATAAAATCCAGTTTTTGAATGAAAACAAGGTGGCCAGAATGAATGAAAAGGTTAATTATATTTCCATGTTACCGCGTACCCTTTCAACTACAGACAGAAATACGGTTTCGCTGTTTGTCGTATGGGCTTGTGGAATTGCTGTTTCTTCATTGGTTAGTATTCTAACATGCGAATTTTTGTTTTACGCTTCAAACTCGAGTTAAAGTCTTTTGAACTAAGAGGTCATTTGGTCACTTTGGAAGGTAGAAAGCAAGTGCTCAGTTGAATCCTGAATCTCTGTGTGAAGAGTATACCTATATTTATTCGACAGCAACTTCCACTTCAGCAAATCAATAAAGTACTAATGACAAAGTTAAATTAAACTAATTTTGTTTTACTTTACGTAATATAAAATAGCTAACAATTGTAGGAATATAAATCCTTATGAAGTTTTAAAAATAAACTAAGAGGTAAAATCTGTCAAGATCAAATAGTAGTAATTCGAGCAATTAAAATACAAAATTTGCCTCACGGTTTGTCTTTTGTGTTTGTAGGAATTCCAGGTTTTACTTTCAAAACCAAAGAGCTGGACTGTCCAAACTGTATTAATTCGACAGCCGTGGGGAGTGTGTGTTATTGGGTAAGGAAAAAGTGCAATTGGCAAAATTTGCAATTGGCTCAATTGATGACCACAATTCTTTTGTTTTACAAACCCCTTGGATTCATCTACGAAAATGCTTTCCAAAGGAATCAAGGCATCATTCAAAATGGCTGGTGATTGGTCTTTTCTAATTGCAAAATTGTACCAACTAAAGCGACGAGTCTAATGGATTCATGGTCCCTCTATTTACTCAACGCGAGGCTTAACCGGGTGGATATAACTATTCGGGATCCGAAGTTCTCAAAAGGCTTTCAGTCTGAAATTGAAACTCTTTTTTTTTTGTCAGAGATCAGAGGGAGATTTTCATCACGGCGGGTTTTAAAAGGGGAGCATGGATCCCAAAGCATATTTTAAATCAACTAAGCCGCCTTTTGATTTCCACTCATTTCATCATCATTGCGATGGCGTCTGAAAAAATGATCACGTTCCTTTATAAAACGGAATAAAAACATCAACACAAGGTGACTACGATAAATTGATTGGTCATGTAATATGAGTAGCTCAATTAAACTCCGTATCTACAGCATCAGTCCATTTAGCACTGGAGTTGGCCATGATTGTTGAAATGTCGAACAAAACCCTGACCAATTTCCCCCTACAGAGTCCCCCATTGTTATGCTTTGTTATTATCACTCTGCTGCTATGAATGGGTTAAGTCTCCTTCCTGCTTCTGAAGGCGGTTTTAGAAAACGATACACAAATATTTGATACAACTGATACTATATTCAGTCTCGTCGACGTCGGCTTTAATCCTTTGAATGTGCCACTTGTACAAACAAACCGCCACCACCAGAAAACACCACAGGGCTCAGCCAATGAGAGAGCAAAGGGGCTCGAATGACATTAAACCGTGCCTCCTTTTCATCTTTGACTTTCATGGTTACTATACGCGGCTGGAAATTCACACCGCTGCCGCGGACTTTGATGATGGCGACTTTACTTCTGTTTAATGCCGATAGTGTGAAATTAATATGAGCTCATGATTTGAGTTAATTCCCTTGAGACCTTTCCAATTAATTGACCTACCGCATTGGGAAACGTGTCAAACTCGTCGTTCCATCCGTTTAAACATACAACCCTTGGCTTTACGCTTGTTTAACTCAATTTCTGTTCATCCCTTGTTAGGGACCAGAGAGAGAGGCGGTTAAAGTAAATGAATTTGAAACCAGGGTATGGACATGGCCCAGAAAAGTTTTGGGATTAGGAAATGAAAAGGTAGAAACAAAGTCGAATGTCAATCATGAAATATCAGGCATGCAATTGGACCAACCCTCTTTGACGTTACGTAAACGAGGTACTGGGATTGGGGAGGAGCGAACCAAAATAAAGGTGAAAAATAAGTCTGGAAGTCGCCTGGACTCTGTGTCAATGTCAATTGGCTCCTTGTCACCAGTCAAAACGAGTCTAGGGTTTATAATTACAGATTTCAGGTTCCAATGTCCTCCATGTCCAGGATTTTGAAGGGCTTTCAACAAAAAACATAACGCCTATTTCCTACTCTCCGTCGTCGCTAACACTAACAAGGTGGAGGTGTCGGTGTCAAAAATTTAATTAATTTCATTTAATTTCCAGACTCCCATTTCCTGAAACCCGGCTATTAAAATTAGTTCACAGTGACACCTTCAGGATTTCAGGATGGAGGACCGAAGGCCGTAAGGTTTTATACCACACACAAGTGAGTTCCCTTTAATCCAAAGGCAAAAGGTTGGAGGTTTGTGAGCTTAACATAATTGGATCATATCAGGGGATCATTGACTGACAAGCTGAAAGCGTAGGTAGCCAACCAAGGAATTGTTGTTCCAGAATGCCTACATGGGATGGGAATCATACAATCCAATTCAGAGATGAGCTCAACTGATAGGGTGGCCAAGGGTACACAAAGGGCCCCAGCCTTAAGTCCTGTTTGTAAGGGAACCTTGTCCGACGCTTGTCATCTCGTCTAGCTTGACATTGTTCTACACAAAATCCACATGTCCAAGTCACTTTCTTGGTCCAGTGCTTGCCATGACTTTCTCTTTTCACCATGACCTTGCAAAACTAGCTTAATTTTTACGCCCTTGGCTTATGTGACGAAATGCTTTAATTAAGTGCAGTGTCTTTGTTGAGAATTTAAAATCTAATTAGTTTTGGAGGGTGTCAGGCGTAGTTTGTGTAATTTTTATAATCTCAGCCTGCGACTGCCATCTGTTTGAAAGTGAAGAATTTGAAGAAAAGAGAATTTTAAAGAGTGTGTCGTTTAAGGTTTGACCCTTTGAAGGGTTCTCTGATTTCCTGATTGTCCAATATGATTTAATTAGAACTCATAAATTAACCCTGTTACCTGATGACTGTGGTTTGTTACCCACTGTTCAAATTCCGGAGTCTCCATTAGGATCAAGATCAGTTCCTAAAAAGGGCTTTTTGTCACCGGTGGAATGAAAATGAAAGGGACTTGGGAGTATAATCTCACCGAGAAGATCAGGGCCAAAGAGCCCTGATGTGTTGGAGGTTGGAATTTCAGAAATGCTCCATTGTTTTCCACAAGGACCGGGTAAAGAAGGGTCCTTTGGAGTCCCACCCTTCTGAATGGGGATCATCTCCATCTCCCCGATTGGATCTCCTTTGAATCATTTATTCTTTGGTTGGTGGTGGTGAGAAGATGAGCATCGGATGAAGCTGGAAGGGAATGAAAGCGATGCAGCGATGAGGATGATAGGATGAGGTTGGCCTAATCATAACAATATAAACTTTGACCTCAACTTGGAAAAGTCACACGAGTTTATGATCGAGGGGCTTTGATCCTCACTTGATTTCTGGAGAGGGACCCTTTGACAGCCCTTGGTTGTCAGGAACCGGCACAATGAGAAATCCCCTTCTGCCTAAACAGATTTTTAGAAGGAAGAAGGGAAACAAGGTGAACTTTTGAAACTTTTAATCTTCGTGTTATTTTCATTTTTCTTCAAAGAATGATCATTACCTGTGAATAATGGGTTTAAAAGGAACGCGTGTGCTTTTGTTAGTTTAACTTCCAAAATGGAGAGTCAGGGCTGTAACAACATTTCACCTTTTCCACCTTTGACCCGCAAAACACTCAATTCAGAATGAAATGTGGATAATAGAGACATTAATATTTCCTTGGGATCGTTCTTGGAAAATCGAAATTGGCAAATAAGTGAGCAAAAGAGGAAAAAATTATCTCAATTTTCTTGTGAAAAATGAAGTCATTCATTATCCTCATCATCTCAGCAGGGTCAAAGTTTACCAGGGCGAAAAAGGAGACAACTTAATTTACGTGGGTTCAAACGCACATGACATTGGACAGATCTTTTGCTTAAAAGTGAGAGCGTGTTGAAAACGGAAAGAAACCACAGGATAATTGGCGTGTGTGCAGACGACAGACACACCTTTTAATTTCTGCGAAAGTTCCAATTTGTAATTAATTAGTTCAGGCATTTTTTGCACAATAATGCCAATAATGCACAATAGCCAATGGAAATTGGAAGAAAAATGAAAGGAAAGCATAATTAGAAATATTGAGTAATTATCGACATGCTTGTAAGTAAAAATTTGTGCCCGTTTCGGCCCTGGTTGATTTCCTTTGGTTAGTAGTTGACAATGGGATGCTTAAGGGGCCTCTCCATTTCATTTTCGTGACAGTAAGCCAAGTCCTTTGTCCTGATGAAGGGTTCCCTGGCCCTGTAAATGGTCCCAAAAGTGACTCTGAATGGGTCATTTTGACTGTGGGACCTCCAGCTCATCATCGCTCCCCGGCCGACTTGAAATCCTTATTATACCTGGGTCGCAAATCCCTATTCTCCTTGCTTAACAAATTGAAAAACGATGGAGTCCCTTCAGCGGACAAGGGCGACAAATAATAATAAAAATAATACACTTGAAAATATACTCCTTGACTTTCCCTTTGAACGGAGTCAGTGGGATGGAAATCGGTGAGAAACACCCGGCACTTGGCTTGGATGAATCAAGTACTGTCACTTATAAGCCTATTTCAAAGGGCAAACCACTCAGCCAATCAACGGCCTCCTTTAGGAATCATCATCAAAAACAGAACCGCGGTACGGGCGATCCTTTACTTTTCGAAAGCAAAACAAAGTCATTCAATTCCTCCATTTCCACTGAATTTTGAAACTGACAGAAACAATTTCATTTTGAATCATTGTTAAGATGCTACTTGGCAGCATTGATGTTCAAAGGAAGTTGGGAATGAGATGCTGGACTAACTATGTTGATGGAAATAGTTTGTCCAAGCAATGGCGAGAGTTGACCGGAACTTCCATAAAAGCGGAGTTTATTGTCTCAATTTCGGGTTGAACTGCTCATAAGAAAAGAAACATGTTTCCGTTCGCTTTTGCTCTTCTGCTGGTGCCATTGGGGCTTTTATATAATGGAGAAAGTCAGTGAAAGTTGCTGATGATGTAAATCGATGGCTGGGAAATGGGTGCCCATTATTCCTCAAGTCCCCGGTTTCCAAAGTTCAGTTCCTGGTCCATGCGCATCTGCAAAAAGGGAGGGTAAATCCGAAATTGTCTTTTATAGACTCCGCGTCCCAGCTCGAAAGGATGAAGGAGTTAAATTGAGAACTCGGGAATTAGGAGCGAGAGGCAGAGCGACAACTCAAGTTAATACGATGAAATTATCTTCAAAAGACCCTCCCTTTTATGGTGCCTTCCTCATTTCCAGCGAGTCAACGAGAAAAGAGTCCCAGGGGCAGGGGAAATCCACCACCACCGAAAAAAAAGTCAAGATCCGCAAAATGACTCAATTTTCTCCGTAACTCACCCGGTGAAAGTCATTCGACCCAAAATTAGATCCTAGCTCATCTCGTCTCCTTCATAAAATACTCAAGAGACACTCCACACAAAGTTAATGCGGAACTTCTTTTTCAAACAAAATTGGATCACGACCGCTACGGATCCAATTACCCTCCTTACAATTTCGCCAAAAACAAATTCACACGCTAGGCTTTGCCCCATAGGTTTTCCTCATCGACACAAAATATTTCTTATGTTGACTTATTTTGAAAATTAAAGAATGAGCTAAATCCACATTCGCCAGAACTTAAATACGGGGAAGATTGGATGTTGGGATATGCTCTCCGCTGTATTCCCGGGTTGTAAAAATCTCGTCCTTCCGTTTTCCGGTTTGATATCCCAGGGAATGGAAGTTTCTCCTTTAGTTTGTCGACGTCTGAATTCATTTCTCCTTGGCGTATCATAAAACTTTGGTTCCATTAGGCGGAAAGTGATGAGGTCTTGGGCATGAGCCCAAATTGGACTCTTTTATAGTTAAACGATACAATAAAAAGGACAGAGTTGACTAAAAACTTCCCATTAACTCTGAATTTCAAGAGGAAATGAGAACTATATTCCCGAAAATAAACTTTAATTGAGCAGTTTGGCATTATAACTGCTGCTCAATTCTAGTGTCGTTAAGTGCTCCTCGTCAGCCCAATTTCATTTGACATTTGCCGCCATCCTAAAGCCACAATGGCAAACCCAAGTCATTGAAAACAAAAGGAAAACATGGGTTTTAACGGGTTTTAATCCAATTTTACCTATTTCCTAAACGGATGGATTTGCCCTTAACGGACATGTCTTGGACTGACATTTCTAAAATGGATGCGCGGTGCCTTGTGTCGGGAATCGCGCGGAGTCTTTACAAGTTAATCCAATAAATGGATGTTCTGCCAGAGTCCCTGGGTCCAATTTCTCGTGTCAATTATCATTAACTGGGGTGACATGGAGAAGGGCCTGCCATGGCCCTCCTCCACGTCAACATCATCATAATCGTTCAAGGATTTGAATTCAAATCAGGGCCAGCAGACCGCCCAGTGCTCAAATATTCCAAGAATGGAGGAAATGCCGCTGACAAACATGACATCCTCACGCACACGCCTCGTTGAATTATGGGAATTTCAAAATTTCACCCGTTCGGTTTCAAATTGTGGCAATAAGGGATGATGATAGGGGCAAACATTCCTAACGGCAGTGCGTGATTTGACAGCAGGGTATCATAACCTTCATTTCGGTTTCATCATAAAATTGTCAATTAACGACAACCGTCAACCATGTTGAAAAGAAGAGAATGTTAATTATTGAAACCATGTTAGACATTAGTTCCACCTGTACAGGTAAATGTTTTATTTGAGTATTTTCATGGTTTTTATGATTTTTTATAGCAGAGATCTCATCCCATAGGCACATTCAAAATAAGTCATCACTGCTTTCACGATCTCTGGCGGCCATAGCCATCCACAAGGGTTGAATTTTCCATAACCCAGCAGGGACAATAAAAACAAATCGAAGAAGAAAGCCCAGATCAACTCCAGCTACAAAAATGGCTCAGAGAGCGAACTTCAAGTCTTATTTGACAGCAGAATTTCACGCCTTTCTACAACAAAAGGAACAAAAGGAATTTGTTTTCACGATGAAAACAAATGAAAATAAGTATGCAAATACGTAGTTTGACATTTTGTAGCTTCGTTCTATGATAATCCTACTTGACAGGGTTATTTTGTTCAATTGATCATTTTATAATTACAGACAAAAATCAATGTCGATATGATTTATTTACACTTGTACAAATTATGCAGAGGGGCATAAATGTTTTATAAATTATTTGCAACAAGGTGCTGCATTCCAGCCACACCCAAAACGCTTTTCGCAGTCTGACCTCTGACTCTGACTTTTGTACGTCACCCTGCTGTATCCACTTGGACAAGAGTCTCCCTTCCTCATGCAGTAGCAATGAGTTCCTTGATGAGAGTTTGAACCATCCGGTATGAATGGACAATCATCGCCAAGGACGAAACCGACCAAAGTTACGAAGAAAATGGCGCAAAAGACAAGCTTCATGGTTACGGCGTCGTAAAACGAATTACTTTATAACACCAAGTCCAGACTATTGACCAAGAAAAGAACGACTAGCAAATCAGGAATTAAAAGAGCTAATTGGATACTGGTGAGAGTGATTGATACTGCGGGTACATTTATACTGCTTATAAATTACGTTCAAATTGAAAGACCAACTATAGTTCAACTTCAATTAACTTGTTTTCCATGCACTATAGAAACAAAGAGATAGTAAGAAAGTGTCACCGCGGAAAACATTTGTGGGCTGTCTCCGCGAGATGTGGTTTGGAAGACATGTTTTATCATCATGTCTCGAAATAAACAGCAGACGAAATACTTAAGCGCGTACAAGCATTCAGGCTATCCGCATACGAATGGAAAGCATTATTGTACTGGAGGCACCATGCTAAATATTTTTGTGGAAATCAGGATTTCAGTGTTTGATCTTTCATTGTGTGCTGGTCTTTAAAGATTCCACAGTATGTCGGATCGACGGATCGGCCTGATGCGCCGCAGTAGTGATGAAGTGGTTCATGAATGATCTTTTAATCATTCAAATCGATGTTATTTTCATAATTTGAGTTTAGGGATTTATCTATTGAACCAAGTCAATGAAACGAATTCCTCATAATTTAATCTATGCTTCGGGCCGTAGTCCCACCAGCTGATTTCCCTTTCAGTGACAAGCAGTCGCCTGAAGTGTCATCCTTGCAGCAGCAGGGCTCCTGATCCCAGTCACAGACCAAATGCTTGTCGCAGGTGGACTTTAGACCTTTATCGTTTGCTGGTACCGCATATCCCGTTGCGCAAGCCTTATACTTCAGTTCACAGTAGCAATGGGTTTCTACCAACACTGTTAAGGCTTCACGCTGGGTAACCAGACAGCTCCCCACGCCAGAGGCAGAGCCAACAGCAATATCAACTGCAGCTAAGAGAAAAATGGCACAGGCAGCGGCAGCTAACTTCATTCTGACGACAGTGGCACACCTTCAATCATCATGAATACCTTTTAGTTCACAAGTAGAAATATAGACGCCTATACCAGTATGATGACGACTTACCTGAAGCAGGGTTATGGTTGTGTTAAGGTGGTTCGACCGGGAACGAAATTAATACTGCAAAGCTTGCAGAACCCTTGCTTATATATACTACCGTAATTGTATCGCGGAAGAACGATGAGGTCAAATTAATTGGTTTCACAAAGTCAAGTAACTAAGATAACCAACGACCACTTGGGTTGCAACTTGCAAGGCATGTGATGGAGACGACGTATGGAATCATTTGATTAGACGAACACAACTGGTATCGTCAAGTACCAAGTTAGCCGCGCCTAGAAACAAGAATGTGTAATAAGAATAAGAGTTTTTAGGTGTCGCCATACTACCGTAAAGCTTCTAATAAACGGCAGGATTCTTAATTGAATTTAATCTTTGGACCCCCGGCGTTTATTGGAGCGTCGGCCCTTAATATAGACATTGTTTAGACGCTTCACGGTACTTTTATTTTCAGAGTTTAAGGTTTTGAAGTATTACTTTTGGTATTTTCCAATATTACACAACTTATCATCCTTCCAAATATAGGATATAGGCCTATTTTTAAAAGTGCAACAAGGCTAACTGCATCACAGTAAACCGTATGCTTCGTGTGCTGAATTTGAGTAGCAATAAAATGGCATTTGTCCATAGCACATTTGGAATCGACGAATGAATTTCCGGGTTTGCAATTTGCTGAACTCTCGCGGTGGCCAATAAGGTCATTTTTGAGGTTATGCCAATTCCCAATATCGCTTGTGGTTGTAAACTAATTGAAACAGACTAAATTACCCTTAGCCTATGTAAGCATTAGATATCATTTTCACTTCACTTCACTTATCAAGAAAATCCAATTGGAACAAATGGCGTAGTCTTAAACGTCACGTCGCTAAATTCTTGAACTGAAAATAACCGATTTTACAAATAATTATCATGGTTTCTATTCCGTAAGACCATTTTAAAGCAATCAAATGACTCAATTTTAAAACCCAAAAGTCATCAAATTGTTCTTTTTGTTTCAAAAATTATTTCTACCGAACTGTGGGCAAAGGTCAAAAGCTGCTAATATCAATTAATGGGATTTATTTTAAGGTTTTCCCAACTACATATTTCGAAGGCGACTATTTAGCAGAAAACTATGACCAGCAAAAGACTTTAACGTTCATAAAATGCCCTTCAAGAACTGCCCGTACCCTCCGGGGTCCAGCAAGGGTACCTTTTCCCATAGACTACAAAACGTCGTATGTCATAAATGAATTTTGTTACGTAGATCGCCTTACTGAAACGACTAGAAACAAATAAAGAAACAGGAACAGAAGCAATGTCAATCCACAGTGCATCAAATCCTAATCTTAAAAATAATAAATCAGTAAATTGTGTCGTTTATAGTCAAGTGTGTTTGCGATCATGTTCATAGAGCGAAAGCTGCAGACTTGACCCAAGAATAGTATTGCAGTACTGTGCAAATGCTCCAAAATTGCATCTAAATTGTTCCAATTTCCAATAAATACAATTTTTTGTTTAAAACGATTGATAAAGGCGTCCATTTTTCTATTGCAAAACTCACCATTTTCTCCTTGCCAAAGTCCCACTTTCCCCGAGTTTTTTTCTTGGAGGCTGAAAGCAAAAGTGAGCGCGGGAAAATGAGGGAGTTTCAAATTTATAATTTTTTGAAGAGTCAGGTTTGAGGTTTCCTTTCTTTTGAATTCCAGTTTAGTTTTTCCTTTTTGTAATCAGTAATTTACGACGTCCTTTGACCCAAAAATTAGTCAATTAATTGCGTCGTAGGAGCTTATCCGTGGCAGGAGGATGCAGGGAGGGGAGCCTAACGGCCCAGACGAGGACTGGGAGCTCATGTTTGACAACACCAGTTCCACAGCCACAGCTGATCCACAACAGCAACAATTCCCAGTTCCAACTGCATTTCAGCCACAGCCAAATCCGCTCCAATTCAACGATCACATGCAAATTGCCCATCCTCCTGATTGTGATATGGACACAAACTCACTCATTCAACAATTCAACTGCCTCGGAACAACGGACAAAGAGGTATAGTGAAAGAATTCATAAAGGTCCTTGTCTTAGTGAAAATGAGCGTGTAAACTGTGAACTTTGTTCCCTGGATGTAGGTACTTGTGCTTCAACTACAGAAGTTCATTGGTCCAAGCCTGAATCAACATGCTGCTCAATTCTTTCTCGATATGAATGACTGGTAACATTCTATACAGTGGAGTCAATGCTAGAAAGTATAACAATGTACTGACGCTTACTTTTATGATCCAGGAATTTACAACGAGCGATTGGTTCTTACTTCGACCTGACAGAAGACCAATCAAACTGGGCTGGGACTGGTTCCGTTGGCCAGCCTGGCCTGAGAAGCTACCAAATGGCGTTGGTTGATTCACCAACGGAAAGAAATATTACAGTACCTCCAAACTCAAAATTTTCCTGTGGATGGAAAGTGATGAACACTGGAACAGAAAGCTGGCCACCTGGAATCCATCTAAAGCTTGGAGAACATGCGCCGTCTATTGCATCCGCGGAAAAAGTCTTCCTGCAATCTACAAATGGTGTTCCAGTAAGAACATTTAGTTCATGAGTTTTTAATCCAAACACTTTGTGATTGAGTTTTTTCTTATAAAATTTTAGCCAGGCGAGGCTCGTGATGCAGTTTTGGAGTTGACTTCACCGCCAAACTTTGGGACTTACGTTGTCAATTACCAAATGAGTTCACCTGAAGGCACCTGCTTTGGTTGTTTAATTACACTAATCATTCATGTCCGGGATGAGACGGTGGACTTAAGTGATCAGTTTCAAAATCTTACCTGGAACGGTGGTGGTGAAGGAAATACTACAAATAATATCGAGATGAGTTAAAATCGCCTATACTTGAACTGATCCACTGCAACATCACATCGTAAGTATATAAAAAGCACACAATTAAATTTCGCATTATATACTCGTGATCATATAAATTCTTTACTACTAATCTCTATTTACATCCATTATTAGCCCTATAGTTGATTAATTTATAATCATTAGGATACAAATTAACTATTTAGCCCCCCAAAATGAATTTCTGTCTAGTTTTTATGCGGAGGAGGCATATTTATGCAAAAATGAAATAAAATCCTCCAGTGCAATCTTCCAGTGTCCTCGCGCGTCGCCGCTCCTCTTGCCTTAAGTGATTGTTTCCACATTGTTTTTCTCCAGGAATCCTAATCTATTTTGGCATGGGTCGGAATTGAGTTGTGTTTGGCGTGGAAAGGGACCGATAAAGTGATCCCATGGGACCGTTTCCGGTTTCAGAGTCAAATTGGGAGGGTAGGGTTGTTTCTCTATTTGCAGGAATTGATCACATTTACCCTTCCTCTGACTCCATCGCTGGCAAAACTAACCACCAGAAGCGAGCAACATAAAAATGGTTTTGTCACAAATAAATTAGAGTGGCGTATCGAGTTTGTTGGTGTTAAATGATTCGAGACGCTCTTGGGCTTCAGGGATTCACCATGTACACATTTGTATCCTAATGTATATAACATGAACTAGTCTCTATTTTGCAGAGTTTCCATTGTTTGAAAGCTACCCGGGCCCTTTTGAGTCACTGAGTCCCGCTCACCCATTTCATCCTGATAGTCTTTTATTGTGTACATCTCCATGGACTCTGCCTTTGGAAGGAACTTCATCATTCAAAATGAGAATGGACCATTTCCTATTATTCAATTCTCGAAAAATGCTCCATAACAAGGCACTTTTATGTCTCTTATCCAGCAGGAGCTTCACACACAAAAGCAAAAGGAGTCCAAATCATTATTCTGTTTTTTCTTCTTGTTCCGAGCAGTTTGACGCTTTGAATAGATTGGGCGAATGTCGCTCTTCCCTATTCTTCCGCCTAATGCACCTAACAAATGAGTTCTAAAGGGCTAACACGATGACGACTTGATTTACACTTGAACCAAAAGACTCCGCCTTCACCAAAAGGTCAAGTTTTCAAAGATTTTCTAGGAAGTAGGACACGACACTCGCTCATGCAGCTGCCAGTTAAAAGTCACGCTTTGGTCGCGGCCGAGGACAATGTTGTTGTTGAACAAATAATTGATTTGTTTGTGACGACTCCGTTTGGAATTGGTGTTGGAAGGACTTAATCAAGCGTTGGATTATAAATGGACAGTCAGTTGAGTCTATTAACTTAACAAAAGGGGTTAGAGGCAACAATAAGTACCCTTGAAGGACGCCAAATGCTCATGAGCTCTCACATGCGGAACATTTCCAATCAATTCTTCCATTCTTAGGGGAGAAGGACACACGCGGCGGAGATGATCATGAACTTGTAATTTCGCAAATCCAAAATGACTCTGAAAGATTTATTCACAACAATAATTTCGACATTATTTTACATAATAATTTTCTTTCGCTTTCGTCTGTTATTCATTTCTTCCCAAGATTTCACATTCAATGTGGCCAGTGGCTATGTTACAGTAGCATCGTTTTCCTTCCTTCACAAAGACATTCCCCAGTGGACAAACTGCAAAATTAAACTTTTTAAAGATGCAAAAACTTTCGCGACTTCTGATTGGCTTACAGTCTCCGTTGACATCGTATTGAGGCACCTCGGCGTCTTCAGCAGATGCTGTTTGGAAAATTGTGGAGCAAGCCAAAAGTGCAAGGATAAATACGATACCAAAACATTTGGCCATTTTATGAATAATTTGCACAAATTGTTGTAACGAAAGTGAAATAATCAGGAGGATTTAGAAGCCGTAACCAAAACCGCAGAGCTCATCAAATCCACTAAAGTTGATTACTCGCTGTTAATTAACATTAATTAAAGCTCGTTTCATAATACCTAAAAGAACAAACTGTCTCCGTCGTGCATGACAAAGTAACAGCGGTTAAACTGTTGAAAGAAAGCATAGAAGAGGAGAACCGGAAGGACGCCAAAGAGTTACTGGGACCGGAAGTCACAATTTGGCAAAAGCTTAAACTGAATTCCGCCTTCGAGACTGGCGATATATTTTCCCTTAAAAAGACAACTTCCTGTCACATTTGGTTCATTTTCTACATTTTAAAAAAAGAATCATGCCCAAGAAAATTGTTGAAATGAAATTCTAAAAAAGACTGGAAAAAGCCAATCGGGTGTCTTCCACTTTCTAAATTGTGTCTGACGATAAATTGTTCTGTCTCACAGCGACATCGAATCAACCAAATTCATAGGATTTTTATGCATTCCAATTTTAGAAAAATGAAAACCTTTCGGGAATTTGTTTTTAGGAAGTTTAGATTGATGCTCGTCATTCACATTTTTTTTTTAAAAAGGAAAGCCACAAAAGACCGTTATGGCCCTGTAGTTAGATCGTTATTGTTTGGAATTTTGGAAAAAGTGTAGCCCTTTGTGTGCTCCATCATCCAAAATTTTTCAATCTCAAATTCAATCTGGGTCAAAGGTTAAATGTGGTCGTCTCAGAGTACCCCATAATGATGTGAGCAACACTAAAAACCCAAGTTACACATCGTTGGCATCTTTTATTCCACATTTATGACTTCAAAACAGTGACACATCTCTTACCATTTAAGGAAGCGACAATTTTAATTTGGGTAGAAGTGCTGCAGAGGTCAAAGGTTATTGTTTTTAAAATTGGCAAGCGACAACATCTAATTAGGTCACTTCCGGTAGCCGATTAAAGCATAAAATGCACCCATCACTCTGACATCTGATGAATGCTTTAGCTTGACCCTTGACCTCGGAATTGGGCTGGAATGGAGACAAACAAGACCTACGCTGACCCTAGTGACCCGCGAAATCTCAACGGGAATTTGATTGATTTGAATTCTTTGCCTGCCTTGTTGCCGAAGTTTTTCATATTTTTTTTTACTCATTCGCCATTTTGGTTTTCTCTAATCCTGTTCGTCCACACCGCCGTCCACACCGAGAATTCGCTGGCGTTGATTTACTTTGCTTTTCTGACAGCGTCAAAGGTCACCTGTTAGGTCAAGAGGTCAATTGGGACTACGTCGACGTCTGGAAAGGTAGTGTTGTAAATACAAACTAATGTTAGCACACTTGCACACTGTACTGTGCTTTAGCCAATTTTGTATTAATCTTAATGATTTCAATAATTCTTAGACAATGGAGAACACTCCGAGTCAGGCTAGTGAGATTGGAATGCCCGGGTACTTCTTGCCACCCGAGATGATGCATCTTATGAGCCCGACAGCAATCAGGAATTACATTGTAAATTCACTTTTACCGTCTCATTACATCAATTTATATAATTTATACTATACTAGCAACTGGTGAGCCTGCCTTAATTTATATGTATTATTTAATTTAACGCAGAAGAACGAGTTTGACTTTGTGGAAGAGCTTTCGGAATCATTGCAACCGGGGGAATACGGTTCTGGTCGATTCATGATGATAGGGATGACTCGTTGGCTCAATCGAATGAAGGTAAGACCAATAAGTTCATTAAAATTAATTTGTTGTACCGAAAGGCCACTATAGTGATTAGTGTTTTAATCTAATAGCCAACGTTCGTTGACGAGGATGATTGGAAAGTCGAGTACTTTGACGACGCTGATGAACCCGATGAGTATCCAAGCGATCCAATGTTTATCTCTCGAGCCAGTTCGGAAGAAGAAGTGAGGATCATTGGAGTCATTGAACGGAAGGTCACGGTGAAGCTGGCGGCAGAAAACAACGACACTGTTGATGGCACTGCATTGGCTACTGTGGAAAAAGTCGAGCCCGTTCAGGACCCGCAGAAGGCTAAAGGACGCAAGCGTGTTGAAGTTGCTGGATTGGCCGCTCATTTGACTCAGGCACGTCAAGAAAATGCAGTCATCGATGAGCGCAAGGCCGAATTGCAGCGCCAGGCACAAGAAACTCCTGTCGTCGTCGAGGTCGTTACCATCATTGAAAAGAAAATCCAGTATTCGAAGGATGAGATGTTGAAGTACGCTGCAACTGATATTCAAGACCGAGGCAAGTTTCTCGACAGTCTTCACTAAGCTATAAACTAAAATCCCTTGCCTTTTTCAATAAGTGTAATTTGTCTTCCTTGTACACAATTGATTATAGCTTCAATCCTTCAGAAGAAATGTTCACCAATTAGCCTCAGAATTTTTATTGGATTTGCTTCAATACTTTCCTTATCACCAGTAATCAGTATTACTATTTAGATCAATTTCCCTCTTTGTTTTAGATCTAGACATTTGCAAACGGATTAGCCTCTAAATTGTTGTAAATTAACTGTCCTCCCATTGTCAGGATTTAGCTTAACCCATTTTCTCATTTCCTTTTCCCCACTGGCCAAAGTGGAAATTTTCAAAGGCAAATGGTATTTTTATGGGTGACACTTTAGAAAAAAGTTATTCAAAATTAGCTTCCCTATTCATCCCTCGTCGTTTCTTTTATGGGACTTGTCCCTGTCCTTGTTAAAAGTCCCAAGTCCCTTATGACCATGGTGATGTTACCCTCTTTTGGTTAACTTTTTCCTTTTGTCCGCCGTTCCTCATCATCACCATGAAATGAAGTGATTTCAATTCCTTTTGAGAGTTAATTTTTTTTTCAGTTTGCTTTTATTCGTTTCGGGACTTGAGGGAGTCAGTAAATAAACAGGGTGAACAAAAGCCCTTGTCCCCTGCTGGGACCCACAAAAACCGGAACGAATAAATGACTACTTAATTACATTCATGGGACCAAAGTAAGGGAGGGATTTAAACTCGGGTAATCACTTGTGATGGATGGGATGAGCGGGGCGGTGTCATTGCGTAATTTCGTTATATCTCAATAATATGGTACATTTCCTTATCGTTAGAATCTCATTGTCAATTGTATTGCGGTAGTCCTAAATTAAAGGGCTTCACAAGCTAATTTAGATTAGGACGGCCTGTCTCTATTCTAATTTTTTCAAAACCAATAAACCAAAAATGTTAAATTCCAATTGCTCTTCGTTCGTTCTAAAAACGAGTCTCTCTAACAGGGTGTTCAATTCCAGTACTAAACTTAATGTATCCTGAGGTGTTTGTTTTAACTTCAATTAGTAATTGGATACTTTTCCGGTAAAGCCAATTAGCTCCTTGCATAAGCTCACTAATTGAAACTTTTCACCTCCGCTATAGAGTTTCCATCCGGGAGTTTTTCTATCCTGGCTTTACATTACTTTAGGATGATCTTTATGGTGGCTCTGGTGGGGGTTTAATTGAAAAATAATATTTTGAGAAGAGTTCACTTCACTTTCTCTTACTTCCGGCGTCGTCCAGTGAAAGTGCCCTGCTACCCTTGTGTTTCCCCAATGAGGACTTTGCCTAATGCTTACTTCCTCTGTGTTACTATAGTCCAAATATCCTAAATGATCTCCTTCCCTTCTATCATCATCATCAGCGATCAGCCAAAGTGACTCTTGGGTCGACGCTCGAGACTACAATTTCCCCCTTCACTCTTATAGGCTCTAGACTAACTCTTTTTATTATTTGATCAAGGCTATATAAAGTGTATAAAAGGGGTAATTTCATCCCAGTTTAACTCAACAATGGACCATCCAATGTTATTCTAACGACATCCGGCAGGCAGGAAGGAAAATGGATTATAACTTTAACGTCTAGCTCTCCCTTTCATTTCAGCCCTTTCTCATCCCCTAAAAATCATGACCGTGTCGTTCTAAATGGAAAATTCTTTTTTTTTAAAAAAAATAACACCCTACAGAATTTCCCAGAATTTGAAAATCAAAACTTCTTATTTAGCTGTAGTAAAAGTAGTTGAAATTGTTGCCAAAGAATGGACTCTCTTGAGTCTGGTGTTTGGAATGGAATGGAGAATGGAGAGAATGGAGTGTAGAATGTTGGAAAGCGGGGTAACTTGAAATATCTTGGGGTAATGGAGGTTCCCTTTCTAGCATTAGCGGTTGAATGTCACGGAATCCTATTGGTTGAGCAGAGGTCACTGAGTTTTGATCTTGATTCTCCTCTTCCTCCTCGAGATTGTCATCTTCATTGCTCAATTCTTCTAAATTATTGTCGAGGTAGTTTGTCAATGTGTCGAATGCCCGATGACCCCTTCCTCTTCCGCCGTGACCCCCGCAGTTGTACATGCGTAACAATTTCTTTGCGTCCCAACTGCTCATCCTCTGTCCCACACCAATGGTAGCTCCGTGTTTCTAAAATTAGAAAAAATTGATAACATGAAAGTGAAAAGTAGTAATTAGCGCCGTATATACCAGGGGTTTGATTGTGTCCATTCCGTTGTGAGAAAAAGCTCTTCGGTCATAGTGCATGATAGAGGCGTAATCTGTAATTAAATCGTGTTTGTAGTAACAGGCCAATTAATTTGAGAGTGTCAATAGACAGGCGTGCGTGCCTTACCATAAGGTCCAAAGGGATCAGTGCTCTTGGTATTACGTTTAGCAAAATTGCTTTCCCGACCTACTCGACCAGAAAACATTGCTCAAATAAAATGCAATTTTTCATGTTAAAATCATTCGACCAATTAAAACTAATCACTCACCCGGTGAAATATTTTGCCAAAAAATGTGCACGTACTTGTCACGATCGGATCGAACCTGAAAGTATATTTATAGAAAAATATTAAATATGACGCTTGAGGATTGCGTTGCCATTTTATAAGGCGACTGTTTACATGCTCATGCGCAAAGCCAAGGGCGTGAATCATTTCATGCACTGCTGTCCTGTGATTGACACATCCTCGTCCCAGGCTCAGTTCCTGTATGCAAAATAACAGCATAATGTCAAAGTTCGATGTTTTCAATTTTACAGTAAACGTGCACCTGCGCACCACCACCGACTCTTCCAATATGTGACCAGCACCCTTTCCGGGCTTTCGTGATGTAGACATAATCATAGCCATCAAGGGCATATGTATGGTTGAAGACGTAAAACTCAATGCAAGTCTTGTACTGAATTTCCTGCAACCCTCCAAGAATAACTCGTCGCTCCTTGTACGCTGAAAAATCCAAGAAATAAAGAATTTAGTCAAAATTTTGAGGATTTTTGATATTTACTTACTGTAGTTTGGGTCAATGACGACTGGGACTTGGACTTTTCCGCGTTCTTGATACCACATGTAATTTGGATTCATGACCCCATTGTGATAAAGGTCAGGGGGTCCTATTGAACTCTGCATGCAGCTTTTTTTCGCCTTGCAACACATCACGCACACGATGAGGAAGAAAAGCGTTGACACTGTGACGACGGCGACATTTGTTCGCATCATCTTCCCTTCTCAGTGACCCTTGACTCCTTCAAGGGGCCTACATCAGGCCCACACAATAACTAAACATTGCTGATGTCTCACATTTTGATCTTTGAACAATCACCTTAGACGCACAGAAACGAAATAAAGAATGAAAGTTTTGTGATGTCGTTCTCTGTTGAGACGCATCTCCGGCCATGCATAAGAACCACAGCATGATGGCAATCACACTTACAGTAGCATCGCAATTACAGGAGTTTGAAAGCATTTAAAAACTGCACGGTAGGGGAATTGAATAGGTGCACTAAGCGACGGTGCATCCAACTGAAACCAACGCCTCTTCTTCAGCTCAAAATGGAGGAATATTAAACGGCGCGAGTCGTTTTGTAACTGCTGCACAACCGCGTTTAAAACCCGTTCAGCATCAAGTCACTTCAAATTGACGTTGAAGGAACAACTGGGAAAATGCATTTTTATTGCCATTATTCCATGTCCCAATTGCCATTTTGATGTAATAACTTTGCAATTCTTGTCAAATTGCTTTCACCCTGAATTAAACGTTAAAAACATTTCCTACTGGGTTTAGAAAGGTGAAGGAGACTCGGTTGATTATTGTCCTCGTTTTAGCATCAAATGGTCGATTGTGCTGGATTTAATGACAGCTAATCACAATGGAATTAAAAATTTGCATTATTAGAATTGGCTTGTCATTCGTGCCAACGGGATGGAAACTGGTGTGCTGGAAGTAATTGGAGAAATATGGAACAGGCGACGCAGATCGAACGCTGACGTTTTGCATTGAGGTATCCAGGTGACGAACCCCCAGCTGCCACTGCCAAGTTGGAATCATAAAATTTAGGTAAAAACCGCCGCTGCTCATGGAGGTGATAATTTAGTTTTTCTAAGTTTTTTTTAACTGTGAACTACCACGGCGCCTTTCAACAATGACTGCGCTGGACGCTGTGATTTCCCAACCAGACCGCAAGACAGTTCAAGACGGAAACTGGAACACTGTTTTCATTGACCCAGAAAAGGTGAATTGCATATCATACAAATTGCAAGTGTTACACGCAGTGTTTGTTCAGCATTTTCTTTTTTCTTTGTTGGTTAGGATGAGGAAATGGATGACCTAGTTCCCGCCGTGTCCCACCACAGATGTGGCCTTGCCAGTTTCAGTCCGTCGTGGGTCCAACCTTGGGCAACGAAGAAAGTTTTCATCATTGCCTTCATGATCCTTGGCGTCGTGCAAGGCATGACATGGTCCTATTTCGTCGGCACTCTGTCAACAATGCAGAAACGCTTCAAAATAAGCTCACAAACTTCCGGTAGGATATGGCTCAGGCTTTAAATATTTACTTACAAATGCTTATCTGCCACTTCTCCAGGAATCCTGATGACCGGAAGTGAGCTGAGCCAAATTATGTTTTCCATCGTAGTCTCACACTACGGCTCCAGATCACATCGGACGCGTTGGATTGCATTCGGTGTCTTGATTAACGCCATTTCTTGTTATGTAATTGCATCAGCTCACTTCTTCTTCGGATCTGGAAATGATGCTTTGAATATCACGAAAGAGTACGCTTGGAGAGACCATGGGATATTTCAAATCCATCCGACAAACTCCACAATCGTGAATCCAAGCATGTCGCCGTTCAGTGAATCCCACAATCACGACGCTCCTAAAGTGTCCTTGTGTCAAAGAACGACAGAAGAAACTCATGACGACTCAATCAACGAAGAGATCCCAATATTGCCTTTGATTCTAATTTTCCTGTCCCTTTTCGTTCATGGAATCGGTGGACTTTTCTTCTGGACGCTTGGAGGTCCCTACTTGGATGATAACAGCAAACGAAAGAGCGTCCCACTTCTTTTCGGTAGAATTTCATAATCTAAAAAGACAAGTTTTTATTAAATGAGTTTTCCAGGTATCACTTCCAGTTTGAGATTAATTGGTCCCACATTTGGGTACTTGCTTGCATCCGGTGCTTTGAAAATGTACGTCAACCCTCTACTCACGCCGACCGTTGGTATCGATGACCCTCGATGGATTGGAGCCTGGTGGTTTGGTACAATTTCTATAAATTAAAGTTAATGCAATGATTGATAATGATGATAGACTAATTAATTTACAGGTTGGATTGTGATGGGTTCGTTGCTGTTCCTATTCGCATTTCTCATCGCCCTGTTCCCAAGAAAGTTGAAGAAAAGTAGTGAAGATGACAGTGACGCCCCTGAGCCAATGTCGCCACAACTTCCAGGTCTCACTGGTGAGTTAATTCTCCACGAATAATGACAAAAATCAATCCAATGTCACTTCAGAGATTCCAAGGACCTTGAAACGCTTGCTCAGAAATAAAACCAACGTCTCCAATAATCTGGCAGGGGTTTTCTTTGTCTTCTCTGCAATGGGGTAAGCTGGAAATTAAATTAAATCAAGCCGTGTGACCTTAATATCATTCCTTAATTTAGATATTGGACTTACATGCCAAAGTACATGGAGACAATTTTCCACCAAACGGCTGCAGACGCTTCCATAATTTCTGGTAAAGATGATTACGAATAAGCGAAACTTGTTTAAAACTTTTGGCTTTGCATTAGGCGTGGTTGGGATTGTGTCCCAGGCATCGGGGCTCCTTCTTTCTGGATTCCTGATTTCCCGTTTTCAATTTACATCCAGACAATTAGCAGCCTGGAATGTGTTAACTGGAACTCTCCATATGTTCGTCATGCTCTCATTCGTGAGGCTGGGTTGCGATGGTGGAAACTTTTCATTTGGTTCAGAAAACGAGGACGGAACGTTCAACCTAGACCATTCCTGCAATGCCAATTGCCGCTGCCAGACAAGTAAAATCTTTCCAGTTTGCTACGCTGAGAAGAACAGAGTTTACTACTCTGCTTGTCACGCTGGTTGTGAAACGTATGACGAGACAAGTAAAGCGTTTGGGAACTGTAGCTGCATAACTGATGACGCAGCGGCGACGCTCACACTTGGAAACTGTTCCATTGGCTGCCACCATATTTTCATAACATTTCTTGCTGTCAATGCTCTCATCAAGTTTGTAGACTCAACTGGAAGGATAGGAAACATGCTCATATCCTACAGGTCAGAACGCTTTATAACCCTGTTAATCATCATGTCATCACTAATCATTTCCCAGGTGCGTCAGACTGGAAGACCGATCTCTGTCCATTGGGCTTCACATGACGCTTCTTAGCCTATTCTCATTCGTCCCTGCTCCGATTGTCTTTGGAAGAATCATAGGTAAAATGTCAGCACATGCGCATAATCATCATGCCGTAATGACAATGTCGCCTTCAGATGCCGCTTGTCTCGTCTGGGGAGGTGGAGGACACGGACAACAAGGGAATTGTATGTTGTACGATGGCAAGGAGCTGAGGTACATCTTCAACATATTTGCCGCAGGTGACTATAGAAATGATGAAAATAAAAATTTATATAAAGAATAAGTTGTAAAATGAGTTTCCCTTTACCTTCCAGCTCTTGTTTTCATCGGTGTGCTTTTTGACGTCGGTGTTTGGTACTATGTCAAAAATTTAGATCTCTACAAGGAACCGGAAATTGACAAAAAATATTACGAAAAAGAGAATCTTTTACCAAAACACGAGTGAGATCTGCAAACCTGCCTTTTACAACAGAAATTATAAAATGCGACATAATATATATTATCCATATATATTGTAAATGCAGAAAGATTTTACATTGTTATTACGGAGGGTAGGCTCTGTAAAATGTACGAAATGTTTTAAGTAATGCTGTGATATTAAAAGGAATTGGTACGATGATGTTCAACTTTCAATTTTCTTTTGCTGTTCTACGAATATTTCAGCAAGTTTTCTTCTTTTGAAACGTAAGGCCTCCTTTTCTAATCCTTTGATAAACTTTCTTTTTATGTCTACTGATCCAGCTACTTGCTGTAGCTGGGAAATCATAAAGTCCATACCTATAGAGTGGAAATAAAAAAGTTAAAATCCTCGACCACTGAACCATGACTGGATTTTTTCCACTTACGGATGTTAGGACGTCTAATTTCTTTATATATTTCTGTCCTGATTTCAACATTTTTCCTGTGAATTTGTTCCTCTTCTTCCATTTGTCGCTGGAGTTCTGATTCTTCTGGCTCAATATTTTCTCGAGAGTTTCTTCGTATCACGGGCTCATCTGGGTCATCGTCTATTTCCATTTCCTCATCGTGAGTTCCATTTTGCACTGGGATATCCTCTTCTGGGAAATAAATTGACTCTTCTCGAGGAGGCGAGAGTGGATGAAACAGACTGGGAGCGAGGTCATCTGAAGAATCTGAATCGTATGTGGGACTGGAACTGGCCAAGGATTCGGCAGGCGAGGGCACGGGGGATTCGTCATAGTCCTCAGGGGCATAGGGGAGTCGATTCTTGTTAGGTATAAAGTGATAGCCTTTAGGTAAAGGTCCTGGTTTCCGCTTTGGTTTTCGAGTTGGCGTTGCTGCTCCATCTTCTCCAGGATTGCCAACAATTGGGTCCAAATCCGCCTCGTCGATCTTGTCAATGACAATTCGTTTGTCAATTTTAAATGGGTTGCCAAACATATGTTGCCGAACGGGTGTTGATTCAATTTCACGGAGTGGTGTGGGCATGCGCTTGAGATACTCTTGATAATTTCCCATTTGTGCCACAGGCTGGTTATGGAGCGACTCTGTAGCTTGCAAGTAGGCAGTTGGACGGAAAAAGTGACTACGCAGTTTGCATAAGTGATCTAGAAGCTGGTCTCGTGGAACGTCGTAAGGGTTCTTGTACAAGTTGACTCTCTTCACTGATGAAGAAATCAGGACTTCCTTGGACTGAACTCGAGTTCCAACATCCGTACATGTTCGCTCATACTCAATCTTGGCCTGGGTCTTTAGTTTCTTCAAATAATTGAGAACGGAGAATGAAAGATAGTTGTCTTCATTGATGCTGGCGGCAATGTTACTTGCTCCGATACGTAAAAGAGCTCTCTTCAGGGGTCCAACGTAGTAGGGTGGCACCGTGGACATGTATAATCCAAATTGAGCTCTCCATTCATTCGTAGGCTTGAGTCGATAGGCTTGGAGGTCTTGGAGTAGAGGGAGGAGCATCGGATAATTGTACGGCATCACGAATAAGTTGACACAAGTAAGATTTGTGGACGCTTTCAAGTATCCAAATGCATGGCCCATGCCTTGGTTTCTTGAGCTATTGGGCAGAAACACCTACAAATTGTCGCACTTGTTAAATTGGTGTTTTATATGGTTTAAATTCATAGAATTCTAATGTATATATGTTACCTGCCAGCAAGTGTTTGGTTGCTTCCGAGCTAGAACGTATTGCGTTAGTGGATTTGGCTCAAGTTCATATTTATCAAATGGAAAATTCTCTATTGCAAGTGGTTCGATGGAATGGCACAAAAACTTTACATTTGGATGAGCACTACGAGGTGGGAGTGAGGGAAGTGCTGGATCTGGCCAGAAGGATTCTGGGATTGGCCAGAATCCACCAGCAAATCCGCTCTTCTGTGCCACCCTCGGGACAAAGATCATCCTCCGGGTCGAATGCCATCGCGTCCCTTCGTCTTCTTCTTTGCCTAATTAATACATAAGTTCAGGAATGGATTTGGAATTCTTAAAATAAAAGCAGATAGGCCTACTTTCATTCCCAGTGGAAACTGGATCTGCTCCAAACTTCTCAAAATGCAAAACAACTCCAGCCTGGACTTTTTGAGCAATCGATTCGATACACTGATGAAGCATTCTGTGTGTAGTTATTGCATAAGAACGACCACCAGTGGCATCACACATTAGTTCAATTGGAGAGTCATCAGGAGGCACAAGTCCGGTTTCTCTGTCATTTGATGGCTGTCCACTCATTTTCAAAACAAGGCCAAACAATCGCTGGTCCCATCTGAAAGGCTCCCGAGTCAATTCAGCTCCTGGGCTGGAGCCATGGAGCTTTAGCTATGAATAATAATAAAAATGAAATTGTACTAAAAAAAAAGAAAACTGCCCCATTATTTTTTTTTCATTCCAAATTCACCTCGTCAGAAACCCCAGCGTTTGAACTGAGTCTTCCGCCATCCGTTATCACAACAATTATTGAAGGTTCCAAGTAAAATGGGCAACGACCTTGACCATAAGTGTCAATGCCATGTTGCATTCGGTTCACATTCAAAACATCAAATGTGTGTCTCAAGGCTTGACCCAATGTTGTTAACCCAGTTGCTTGTAAATTCTTCAGCTCTGTCGTAAAAGTTTGCAGGTTCTCCTTCCATCCTGCCTGCAATTAACCAAATGAAATTCAGAAATTGTTGCCTATAATTAGCAAAGAAAAACCGCTGTAACACTGTTACAATAATAAAGCTACCTTTATGTTATTTGGTGGATCCTCAAAGGTGAGTAGCATGTACCGATCCCCCCGACTTTCGACTGACCTTTGACGTACCTAAAATTGCACAAATTAATTTAATTTTTAATTACATCCAGTCAACTACCGGGAATGCCCATGTGTGATACTTTACCTTTACAAAATACTCCACCGCACTTTTCGCCACGTCTAGGAGACTAGGTCGACCTCCAAGGAAAATTCTTTGGTTCATGGATGCAGAAGTGTCTATTAGGAACACGATAATCGTCATTTTTGATGATTATTCCCAACCAATTGAACGAGTAATTAGACAATTAATGAATTAAACGACATTCATTTTCTGCAGAAATTGGAATTTTTTCGAGAAACGAGAATGAAAAAGTGAGAAAAATGATTTGAGGAAGGGGCTTAAACTACGCGGGAAAGTGGGGGAAGTAGACACGACGCCCCACCAAGTAAACCAACTCTGGGCATCGTTTGACTTCCATTTGACCTCTCGATGACCTCGAATTCAATTACTTAATTACTTAGTGCTAATAAAGTTTATTGTTCAATTTGTTGTTCATTTTGTTGTCGATTCATGAAGTTTACTTATTGTTCCGCCATATATATTCTAAGGTTGAATCTAACCGCCGTAAGTTGGAGTAAACCCACCGGCCGGCCAATCCTTACACGATAGAACCCGAAGTGCTTGAAAAAAGGCATTAAAAGTTGTTCGACAAGCTTTCGAACTGTTCGAAAGCTTTTATTAAGTTATTAGCTAAACGGCCTAAAGCATGTCGCTTTGGCTCACAGTTGGTTTTGGGTTAATTAAAAAACTGTAAACGCAACGGGATGTAAACCAAGTAGCCACGTTCTTAAAACGTTTGGAATCGTGAAAAGTGTTGGAATATGTTAAAGATTTCTAGTTTTTAAAATTCTGACCCTAACATATACGTGCTTTTCACTGAAAAATAGCAAGTGGGTAAATATCAATCGCTGGTAAAAATGAACCAGTTTGATTCCCTTTTGCAAAATTTTGCCCAAAGGATGTTTGTCATTGACAAAAGTGCTCATTTGCTTCTTATAATTTTTAATTTTGGGTATACATTGTGCGAAGGGAACCAAAATGGCTAACTTTTTCTAGCGTCTGATTACTACTACCGCGCTAGTTTTACGTAATCGCTGACTACCATCTTGTAATCAAGTGGCATCAGGACCCACCCATCCAGAGCATAATGTAATATATGGACACCGCCTTTTATACCATTCCCGACTTATTTTTTGGTGAAAGGTGAAATGATGTTTTTGCAAAGAGATAAAAAGTTCTTCTTGCGCACTTCTGATGGGAATATCTCATAATAAAGCAATCATGCTAAGCTAGCTAGCTTCCCTTTGTGCCTGGGTAAGTTCAAACACTCATCAGCAGATATATTAATTTGATTGTACAAAATAAAGGTAAGAACGTAAGAAATAAAAATATTATGTGCAGTGATCTCTTTTTCTATTGAATATCATTTCTTCATTTCAGTTTCAAACCCACAACTTTAAAGCCTTCCGCAATGCCTTTCCAGTTCATCACAAAGTGAACTTTGGGTTCAATCCTGGAGGGCTGGGTTCTTATTCTTACAGCTACTGTTCTCATTCTATTTGTAAGTTGTGTCAATTTGAATAACAGTGATTCGAAAATAATTATCTTGATTCAGTTTGGGACATTAGTTCGATGTTGTTTATGGATAAGATCTGAAGACCATGCAAGGCAAAGGGAACAGCAGACTGCACTGGGTAATTGTACCATTGTGATCTTGTTTTATATATTAATAACACTATATTATAATCTGACCTATTACATTTGAAAACATTTTAGAGCGAGATGATGCAATGATGACAGCTACACTGCAACAAAATCGTGAAATTATACGTGCCAGATTGAGACAACAAAATGTTTCCAGTTCCCATCATGTAATTCATATTGACTTGCCAATAAATTCCTCTCGCAATCCAACTATAGAGCCAGTAGCACCACCGCTTTCAGCCTTCACTGACCCCGAAGCTTCCTGTGATGATCTACCACCGCCTTATGACTCAATAATTTGGGGAAATTAAATCAAAGTAATACTCATTTTGTCAAAGTGAACACTAACTTTTTATGAAATATTCTAAAGAAAAGTAAAAGCATAAGTAGACTTCTTCCATCTCCATGGCCATACAATGAATTTTCGAGACGAAGAGATGGTCACAGGAAGGTGTACCGGTACCATTGGGGCAAAGGGGCCGAAGGGGGTTACAGAAAAAGTACGGATTCAAAAAATACAACAGCCGAATACGAAATGCAGACGGAGTGTTAAATGTTGGCGATGTAGGCGATAGGCAAGTGTTGTTCGATACACTCGATACGATTTTAAAACAAATTCTAGATCACTTTAGGCCAAACTTTAGGCATTCATTGTCAATTTTTAGCCACATTTTTACTTATACGGATGTGCGTACCAAATACTTTCACATTATAGCGTTATTGATTTTATCACTGATTTATTACTAATACGAATCCCAAATGAGTCAATTTCAACAGAGCTGCGCTGCATATGTAAAGATTTTGCGATAGAGCAGAAAATCAAGGAAGTTGACAGCAATTCCAAAATTCGTTTTCAGTTTTTTTTAAAAACTGCTAAAATCGCTTAAAAAACTGTATGAATCTAGTGTTTTACGGCCTTCCAAAATTGACCTAAAGTGTACCTAAATTGAGCTAAAGAGGGTGTTGAGAATACGACAGAATACGTATTATTGTGCTCCCGGTCGCAACAATCCAAACATTGCAAAAATAAAAGCATCCCCGTCGCAATGCAATGACCGAGATTGAACCTTATTTCAGAGAATGCCACACCAGCACTGCAAAAAAGGCAGTTTTGCACTTCCACACAATGCACATTATAACATCACAGAAGCAACTAGCCCAGGGTTATATCAACCTCAACTATATTGTAGTCGAATGCAAATGAAATATGAATCAACACAACTCTCCGTTTCGTTTACTTAGTGAATTCCCTTTAATTCCAATCCAACACTTCCATTGTAAACTACTGCATCAAATACGTTCAAATACGTTATCCATTTCAGAACACTGTTAACAACTTCATCGGTCTGTTTTGTTCTGATTTCAACACAATGTAAAAGCTTGGAAAAAGCTTTGATTGAGTGGCTCACTGACTAATAGTGATATTGTGCCCTGATAAACACCGTGCGTGGTGTAACTTAAGTGGTGATGAATTAAAAGCAATAATGGCTCAGGAACTGAAATCCAGTTGGTACAGTCGTTTTTCTGAAGCTGTAAAAAATCAATTTAAAAACCAAGTGACCTCATATGACACAGAGTTCAAGTTATCAGCAAAATACACTCCACTTGTAATTGTCGGCCTCATAATTTTTAATTTCGTGGATCAATACTTCCGGAATGTTGAGATTGACTGTGAACCGATAGCGTCAAACGACTTAGCTAAAGGAGGCTATGGCTCATCCAATAACCGTCATGGCGGAGCTTCTGCTGATTCAGAGTTAAACGACTACTGCTGGAAGAATGAAACATTTTTAATTGCAAAAGCTCTGGAACCTGGAATGCGATGGAAGGTGACTTATCCTGGCATCTCTAATTATAATCCGAAATTAGACAAACTACTGAGGCAAACATACTACAGCAACTTATGGCTTGGTTTGACAATATCCACGGTGATTGCAGTCTTGCCTTTGCTCTTATGGAAGCTGAAAAGAGCCAATCGAAACATCAGCAGCTTAATCATAACCTCGGCTGAATCTGAAGATGAACAAGACGCTGAGCTGGTTTCCAATTTCATAGAATCCATTGGGTTGAATCAAACGACTGCAATTTACTATCTGGCTTGCAAATTTCTCGTTCTGATCAGTTCCATCTTTGTTTTGATTTATTTAAGCATTTTTATAGGTAAACAGTACCTGTGGTATGGAGTGCGAGTGTTATTAATGAAATTACAAGTTAGCACCCCTTGGCCTAATCCAATGGACGCATTGTTTCCAAAAATTGCTTTATGCGCATGGCGAATAGAAGAAGAGACCAAAGACAGAGTAGCTCAGGTAACATCACTGCCATTTTGTCATTGCAAAACTTAATTTTGAATTTGTTTTGCAGTGCGAGTTGCCTATGAATATCACCAATCAATGGATTTTCTTTTTTCTCTGGTGGTGGATCATTTTTGTTATTTTGTCGAATCTCGCCCACATGATTTGGTCTTTGGTATTGACTGTCCCATCTTATAGACATCAAACCTACCTTAACTTCTGTGCTAAAATATGCAGTGAAAACATCGAAGAAGCCGCCAAGGCGTTAAAATCATCCACCAGCGAAGATGAAATCCAAGCAAGCATCGACGACCTCTTGTCGCTCAATCTCAGCTACGGTGATTGGTTTGCATTGCACTTGATGGAAATGAATTTGGCCAACTTCCGATTTTATTCGTTCATCAAAAAGTTAGCAATGACGGCAAATCCGGTCCTTCAATTGAATCAACAAGAACAAAATTGTTGCAACGACAAAGGATTTATAAATATTGGCCTTTCTGCTTAATGGTTGATAAAAAATTCAATTACTCCTAATTTTCAATGTGTTGCTCGATTAACTTGTACAAGTTTAATTAAAAGTTCTTCACAGCGCAGCGCTGTTGGAATTCAAACATGAAGGGTTACGCATCCAAACAGGTAGAGGAAGTTTATTGGCAAAAATGTATAAGATTCAAAGCAGATTTGAAGTTTTCATCATCTCAAACTCAATGGCGTAAGCAATTTTCTGAGCAGGAAGTTAAAAAAATCAAGAAAATCAAGATAACTTTGTGAGCATTCCAAGGTAACCTTGATTTTTATGTTAAGATAGATTAACCATAATCAGTAGTGGACATATGGGCACCCAAATTAGAGTAGTTCATAGCTTTTTACTACTTCAAATCAAACAAACATAAAGCTCGTTAGAATGTATTGAACATGGACTGAAAATGTGTTGTTCGAACCAGATGCAGATGACTGGATTGTGACGCACCCGACGGTTGTCCTTGTTTTTCAGCTCCAGCACACTCCGTTGTGGCAAACAACAAGGTCACGTAAGTATGGAACAAGGATTGGGACACTAAATCCCTAAAATAACTCTCTTTAGAACAGCTAGACGAAAATTGGTTACCAAATCAATTGACGAATTATCTACTGCTTTACTACTAACTCAAGTAAAATGGGATTGCTAAAGGTCAACATTAGTAATTTTCCAAAATTTACAATTAAATATGAAATACGTGCACGGCGAGACTCTTCTTTCCCTTATTTTCGGAAGTTGTTTCCAAAATGTCAAAATGAAACAACCGAAAAACACGGTTTCCCAAAACGGGATGACCAAGATGTGTTCGAATTGAAAATCTGAAAACTCCGCTTATTTATCAGTATTCATGCCGATGCCTTGAACTTTGGAAGGTGTTGAGCAATTAAAATCACGTGGCGGAGTTTGACTACTGCGGAATAGAGTTGAATTCATTGAGGATGCATAGAATCAGAATCTGTTCTGCGCGTTGGTAGTGATACTTCTTTTTAAAATAAAAGGAGGTACCCACCTATGTCTCACGTATTCAGTAATCGAAAAATCTAAAAATTGTTTTCTGTAGAGACTCTAGAGGCTTCCAAAGCAGCTTGAAATGGGTATCAGTGCAGTATTTCTTATGGTTGTATTTGTAAGTGGCATTTCTTATTCGACTCAAGATGACGAAGTAAGTCCAGGAAGATATTCAATTACCGCTGACTTTGTTTAGCAGGCCATGCAGACAATGTTTTAATTCGTTTTATCCAGTTTTTAGTACGAGCATACCCTGGTGCTGCTGTTGAGTTTGTGGGGAACTATGTTACTACGGCGACATACAAGCGGTGAGCTATTTAGGTTTATAAAATAAAATAAGTTTATGGTTTAACATATTTATTCAGGATGACAGTCAGAACTCACACTTTGACACTGAAAGCGGAAGAAAAATTGCAGACTTTTGTAGATCAAACTATTGAGAACGTCAAGAGTCGAATGTATCCATTTCAAGTTTCTCGACGATACGACTCAGAAGAATGGCGTAATGTCGAGGCTTCTCTTCTTGGTCGTGGACCGACAGTATTTGAAATTAAAAGTATCCATATGTTTGATGAACAGAGTCAAGCCATTATTGTTAACACAGTGAATGATCTCACGAAGCTCGCAGATTACGCAGGGAAAGAACAGGTATCTGGAGAAATACTAAGATGCAGCCAATTCTAAACTTGAGGTTTGCATAGATTAACATCTTTATCGAGGCGGTGGCCGAAAGCAGCAGTAACCAACCACTTCTTCGTTACAATGCTGTGCTGCAAAAGACTGGAAGATTCTCCGGGTTAGACATTTATCTACAGTGGAAGAAACTGATTACAATTATTTGTATTTTAATTTCAGAAAATTGAAATCAAATGAATTTAATAACGAATTCTTTGCATGGACTAAGGCACATAAAAAATCCAAGTTATTTTCAAGCAAATTCGACTATGCTCCGTTCTTAAAAATAGCATTGCGCAGAGATGGTGAGCAGCCTCAAGTACTTGAATGGGGGGACCTTATGGGCATTACTAAAATATCCAAATCAAAAAGCCCAGATAAAGAGGGATACTGGACATTGGAATTTACATGGATGAAAAGCAATGCTGTCCTATTTGTAAGTTAAAATGGATGGTGTAGTAATCTTTAAAGACTAACCAATTAAGCTAATATATGTTTTCGTAGCATTCTATTGGTGGGTACAAATGATGGGGAGCATTTCGTCTACTTTGCTGGCAAAATAGACTTTGCAAAGTAAATTCCAAAATACCGTTTGTTTTTAAACTCAAGCTTAACCTTTGATGTCTGGGTCCTTTAGATCGATGATACATATTCCTAAGGGCGAAGGGTACACGTATTACGAAAATTATGAACTCTTGCGCGCTTCGTTGATACCTGTTGTTAAGAAGTCTCCGGAGACAAAATTATATGTATCCGGTCCACTATTGGAGGATCCGAAGGGCTTTCAAGAAGTGCTTGAAAGTAAAAGACATCTGACTGTGACCAATCTCACTGTCATAAACGATTCATCTGATCTTATGACTATTCAGTTCGAAACTTTATTGTTTTAACCAATTTGACCAAGTTTACGCGATTCGGGATGCGTAATAAAATATCAAAATAAATGCCAAATTGGAACTCATCCTGTGTAAGGCATTGCATTTATGATTTTGAGCTCAATTTCTTACTCAACGAATGATGGGCCAATTTACGCAGATGTAATTCCTGGGCATAGCGGTCGGAAACATTGTATTATGGAGTCAAAACGATAGATTTGTATAATTTCTTTAAAAATTTTGGTAAGCTGAAAGGAGATGAGCTAGAGACTGATGATTTTTAATCAATTTTTCAATTACATTATTTGTGCCTTTCCTGGTAATTTCGTCGTTGGCTTTGAGTTTGAGAAGTGAATTTACACATGAATTTAAACAGAAAACGTATTCACGTTCGACGTGAAAGATGAAATTCGGAGGCATTTGATTGAGGTAAAATGCAGAAATAAGTAGAACAAATGCTCAGAATGTAATTTATGTGTTTTGCCTTCTATAGCAGGCCCTGCTTCCGACCAGTTTCCTGTTCAATGGACCCAAGGCAGTGGATACTTTGTTTTGTCGACTTCATAGAGCATTGCAATAAACAAAAAATGCTGGAAATCATAATCCAGAATAAACTGAATGGTTTCTATTTTATTTATTACATCGGAGATGCATTTTTAATCTAGTGCGTCACTTTGAAAACTAGCGCGATGTTAAAACCCACTCGCTGGTAAAAATTAGCCATTTTAATTCCCTTCGAACAATTTGTACCCAAATCAAAATTATCGAAGAAAATGGTCACCTTTATAGATGGGAAACATTTTTTGGACGAATTGTGCGAAGGGAACTAAAATGGCTAATTTTTAGAAGCGAGTGGTTTTTAACATCGCGCTAGTTTTCAAAGTGACGCACGTACTTGTAATTGGAGTCATTGAAAGTAACTGCATGTTTTGCTCAATGCCACAAAAGATAGTTAGATTTTGGTATTTAAAGAGCAGTAGCAGTTTTTGCTGTAACCATTGTAAACTAATATTAACTATATTACTATTTACTTCAGTCCATTTAACTCCATTAGCTAATTTATCAATATTAATTCCCATTTAGCTAACAGGGTTAATCAGTCTAATAGAAAGTCAGTAATGCATATTTTGATTATTCATCAGCTTAATCCACTATTTGCTTCATTCCATCCATTTGCGCAACCTATTATATTCCAACATGTCTGTACTTATATATATTACATTGCGTTCTCCAGTAGATCTGCGCCATATCGAGTGCACAGCACGCACAGTACGCAGTTTAACGCCTTCCGACATGTTGAAATCCGTCGCAGTCATATTCTTCTTAGCCTCTGCTATTCTAATCGAAGCCGAAGATGCAGACTGGAAATGGAGAAACGTGAAAGATCCAAAGTGTAACAATTGCAAATGTAATGGAAATGAGGGACTTCCGTTAAACGACGCTGTAAAGCGTACCCTTACAGAAAAAAGATATTTCATTCTGTCAAATCGACTATTGGCTGACTTCATCTACCTCCGAATAGGATACAAAAAAGTCATCAAAACCGACGAAGAATTTCAGAACGTATTTTCGAAACTGACTTTTATTACTGAGTTTACTGGTGACAAAATCAAGGTAACATGGACTTCGGGTGACAAATCTGCAGTTTCAATGTGCAACAAGCTTGGCGACGATGGCACTTATACTTGTTCTAGAGAGCCAAGCGACTCGCTTGATAGCAGGTTGTCATCATCATCAGCGACCTTTGGGTTAGAGGGAAATACTACCAGGAAAACATCAATTGAAGAGTCAATCGAGGGAGATGGTTCATTCAAGTCCAAAATTATTTGGTTTGACAAAGTCTCTACATTCGGAACTATCTGCTTTGGTGACAAAGGATACACTGGATTTATGCTCACTTCCCAAAGAAGGAACTTGGGCAAGAAAAAAATGGAGAAAGCAATGATGGAAGCAATGAAAATGGGAATGGACGCAGGAACAATGACTCCGTCTTAACAAAGCAAATATAAGTCAATGGGAATTTACGTGTTGCTGATTGAATTTTTTTTTAGCTATGCTGGAGAAATCAGCGCTTTTGCTTCCAGGTAGACAATGGAAATTGGGATCTACATATGAAATGCGAAATTAAAGTTAACACTCGCGCTCGTGGAAACAGTGGAACACAACTGTCAATCAGGCCTAGTTGTCGTGCATTCATTTTTCCGTGATTTTTTCCATAAGGGTCCCCAGGTACCAAAAGGTATTTGGTAATACTCTCTGCTAAGGACACACTTGGCATTTGTGGAACTTTTGTACCAATTGAAATAACCCCAGAAAAATTGTGTCAAACGTCCATGGAATCGTGATTTATTTTTTTTTCTTTTTGAAAGTCAAAATGCAGAAACCCCGAATGATATAAGAGCAGTGTAGCAGTTGACGTTGTCTTTGCACTTGTATCGCGTCAATGAATACTTGGTGATACACCAATTGCACACCGCACTGGAAAATTCGGGCTGGCAGTCAGAAGTGACGACCTGACCTATGCGGCGACCAGGCCGACCTATATAGCGTCTGTCAGGCACTGTTCAAAGTTCAACTACAAATTATTACCAGACCAATTAACAAATTCCAACGAAAAGAACCTGTTTCGTATGCCCCTATTCCTTACCTACATTTTGCACCCTCCAAATGTGATCTGCGTTTAGTAATTGTGATTTGAAAAGCGTTTGGAAATCCCATGCTAGATTCAATGGGAATTGATCCAACAATTACGACTATGTTATTACTATTTACTTCGGTTCATTTGATTCATTAGCCAATTCATCAATATTAATTCCCATTTGGCTAATAGGGTTAATCAGTTTAACAGAAAGTCAGTGATGCAGGTGTTGATTATTCATCAGTTAATTCATTCATTCAGTGCTTAACTGCTTGTTCATCGATCCCAATACCTGCACAATCCATGTTTCAACATGTCTGGACTTTATAGACTCCGGTCTCCAGCAGATCAGCGCCATTTGGAGTGTAAAGGTTAAGGCTTTACGCCATGTTGAAATCCGTCGCAGTCA
>VNWY01000175.1:0-71531 GCA_009869845.1 Pseudachorutes palmiensis | reverse complement strand
TAAGAGTAAAGAAATGCACTCAGGGTGACTTGAGGAAGAGGCATAAAACGTAATCAAGGCGACCATTACGACATTTCCAGTTTTGCAAAACCTTCCACTTGGTTTACAGCATTATGGGTGCAATAAGCAACATTTCAGCCTGATTTACCCAACTGTGCAGATCCAGTTGTCTTATTAAATTGTCATCTTTCACAAATCTAAATGGCGTTTTAACTAATCAATCTCCTCAGTTGACCTTCTTGAATTTGAACCCCTTGACCTTTCCTTTCAGATCCAGAACAAATCGCTCCTGTCTGAAAACGGGAGTTACGGGAGCGTCGGGGATTACAACGACTCCGCCGTCTATATGGAGTCACAAGCATTTCTCATGCATGAGATTATGACCGACGGAATGGCATTTTGCACCATCGTCTGAACTGGATTTCAACAAGCAACAATTAAAACTTTCGGCGTGCTAATTAATTAACCGTTGCTTCCCTGTTAGGTCTGCGTTACAAAGTCTGAGATTCAGCCAATGGGAACTCGGCAGCTTGCCTTTGTTGCTCCAAACCCCAAAAAGTTACTTTCCCCACAAACTTTTCCACCAGGCGTACTTTCTCTAGAAACTTTTTGTTTTATTAATTTTAATAATTTAATTTCCCATTCCCCTGAATATCCTGTAGACCCCACTGATGCGCATTTTCTCTCTAATTTCTGCATAGTGTGAAGATGACATGGCCCTTGGGCTTGAAAAATTAGAACTAATTGTAAAATGCTTTGAATTTAGCTCTTAGGAAGGCAGTGGGCAGTAGGTTATTTTAGAGTTAAGAAAAAAGCTCTTTGTTTACACTGTAAGGTCACACGGGAGAAAGTAAGTGAAAGTGAGGATTCAATACTGTTGGAATTAGCAATTGGCGTGTGTGTAATGTTTGTCGTGTTCTAAAAAAGAGCTCCTAGCTCGCAGTTTGCTGCCAAAATGGCTTTCCGCAGCAGCTGCTTATAGACTTTGTAATTTAATGACACACGGTGAAAGTCCACCGCTATTTTTTCGTATTAGCGAAAAAATGAACCAAAAGAGCTGGTCTCTTCGCATGAATTCCTTTAAAAAAAAACAAAGCTTAACAAAATTCATTTAAAAAATCTTTTTAAAATACCATCATGATGACAAAGTTGAGGAACAAAAGTTTCCCTTCTGTTTTAAGCAGATAAGGGAAAAGAGAAAGTTCCAAAATTTTAATTAATCCGTGTAATTCCTGTGTGTGGATTTAAAGATTTAAGTGAAACTTTAATGCAAAAATAACTGTAACATGAGTTTAAATTTTGGAATGTGCGGAAGAGAAAGTTTTAATCTGGAGGATAAAGGGATTTTATAATTTCCACGCGTGTACCTGGGAAGGAAGGAATGCAAATTCAACTTTGCTTTTATAGTCTGGAATGGTGGTGCTAAAATTGTGCAAAAATATTTTAGAAAGCGGAGAAAGCGCTAAAACCCAAGGTATATAGAGACACCACAACTCTGTATGTTTTTAGTTGTGAAATTAATAATAAAGAATAGCCATAAATCCTCCTTATTCATCCCATTGGGATCATTATCATTTTGGCAAGGAATATAAAATGGCCAGGAATTCATTTCCGTTTGAGCAACCTCAGCATCAGGATCTCCTGAAATCCCATTAGGAATGGCGGAGATCACGACGGATCTTCCAAGGGCCCTTCCAAATTCCTTTCGCTGAACTGAACAACCTCTTAAGATTAGAAAACCTAATGAAAAAATTCGCTCCTGGGCCAACTTTTCCCTTCCACTCAAAAATCATTGTGAGTCGATCCACACTACTTTCCCCAGCGAGGAGGAAAGTTGTGTTCCCACAGGGAAAGCGCAATAATCACGTCTTCCCTGTCATCCACTACTTCATCAACGTCAAAAAACTCATCCCCAGCCCACTCTGAACATAATTCAGGGAAAAAGTTTGGGAAAAGCTGTAATAAAAAAAAGATCCTATTATACAAAATTTCATAAAAGTTGTAGAAGATGAAAAGGAAAGTGCGGAACGTACACATGAGAGTTTGAAAATAGGGAAGACGTTTTACAAACTCTGGTTCCAAGCGGAAACGGAGTGACAAGAAGTGACGACGTTAAAAACTTACGACGACAGATGAAGTCTTTCAAGCGTGAAACCAGCGTCTTCATCTTCTTTAATTGAAAAGAATCGATTCCTTCCCTCATCCATCAAAAGTCGGGTTTTTATTCAACTTCAAGATTACAGGTGTGTGCTTCACTTTCCCGGAAACTGTAATTAACTCAAATGCCACAAGGGAAGATGTAGCAAAGTGGCAAGTTGAACTGATGTAAATTACACAACCTATGGACCTTAAAGAATAAAAAAAAATATTTTGACGGCGTCCATCCCCTACTACATCTGCTGGGTCGAGTTCCCGTTGTAAGTCCCAAGCTCATCGTCACTGTCAGAGTTGGAAGTACGAAGTCTATGAATATTCCCATCCTGTCGTCCGAACCTGTTGAAACAATAGATGAATTAGTAAATCTAAACTCTAAACTCTTAAAGGTTCTCAAGGTCTTCGAAAGGACGAAGTCCTTTGTGGTCCACATCATAGTGGAATTCCACTATGTTTGAACTTTCGGCGTTGTAAGCCATAACTGGAGGGCGAGGGGATATCCCTTTCTCTATTTACTCTGTCAACCCTTTTACTTTTGGGTTTAATTCAATTCCAGTGTCGCTTTGGGAAAGGGAAGATGCAGCTGAGAAAATGGAACTGAGGGGAAGTGGAAAGTCGTGCCATCGGAAACCTAATTATGCACACAACTTTGAACCAAATGACTTTGACTGGGTTGACGACGGGTCGGCATGACTGAGTCCACGAGAAGGACGCCCTTGACAGAGCCAAGTGATTTACAAGAGGCACAGGACTTAATTAACATTTTGATGAAGCTTCGCTGAAAGTGATGGAGGTGGTAACCCCGTGCGAAAACGTAATTAAACGGTGGCAGTTGTAAAAGAGACAAAGGGAATTTACCTTTCTCTTGTTTCAGGAGCATTCACTTCACTTTCTCCTCTTCCGGCAGTACTCCCAGCACCAGGGGCAGGGGGATTCCGATTTCGCAATGTTGATGATTCATCAGCGGTAGCCCTCACAGGGCCAGTGGCTTCATCCCCTCTGCCAAGTCCAGGTCTCTCAATCCCTCTGCCGCCAGGCTTAGTCTGTGGTTTAGCAGACTTCTCTGGCCAAATGATAGACCAAACGTACGTCACTGGGTAGAAGAGGGCTTGGATTACAGAGTATAACATCCCGATGACTCCGCTTCCAGCACCGACACGAGGCAACAACCGACTTTCTTGAACCTGAAAATCAAGAGAGTAAAGGTTAAAAATGAAAAGAAGGAGGTCTTGTTTATCCACTTTGATGGAAATCATATTCATGGAATAATTATTCAAGGAAACAAGGAGGAGTGGGGACTGGATTTATTCTAATTAAACCTCTTCTCCACCTTCCATGCTCGGATAGGTTTCATCAGAATGTTGTTTCAAAACTGTAATTGGATCAAATCCCTTTTCCCCACTCATATTCCTCCGTCGTCGACTTTCATCGCATCATTATATTTCCTTTTGGCTTGTCTCCTTGTGGCCCCAGTGTAGCAAGAAGCAAGTTGACAAGGGCAAGGCTCCTTTGAGGATCTTATTTAGCCTGGAGCTTTAGAAATCATCCAATCTCAGATTGCGCGTTCATTACTTGGAAGGAACAAAGAAAAGACTAGGAGGGATCAGGGATCTCATTAGTTTTTGAAATGGAGCCCTTTCAAACGAATCTGGAACTGCGGGGCTAGTGATTTAATCCTGGAACTCACCACCAACAATGACCACACAAGGAAACCACGGAGGGTACACACCCCAGAGGAGCGAAGAATTCATGAGACTTGAGTTGCTTTAAGGAAAGCTTATGCTCACTGACAGTCCCGCAGCGTCAAGAAAAGGGAGTTCCAATGGCCACATGAGGATGGAACTAATAGCCCCACACACGCAACAAAATAATGTTCTGTAGCTAATACCTTTTCAGTTAAGTCTCTCACCGTACTACCTTTAACCACAGCACGACATACCCATTCAACTTTTTCTTCTAAAACCCTGACATTGTTCAACTCTAAAGGAATGGGAAAGGACGCACACGACCTTTCTTCGATTTTTCTCCCATTCCTCATTGTGCCTGGATCCTCTTCCTATGTAAACGTCGATAACCTTCACTTTCTCCTCTTCTCGTCTCCCCTTGGACCAAGTCAAGCATTGCTAAACCGATATTTTACACGTGTATTCACTTGAGTGGTCTTTGTGAATCTTTCGTAATGATCCTAAGCCATGCATCGACGTAAAGAAAAAGAAAGGATATAAAACCGAGTTTTAGAGAGTCAAGAGAAAACAGGGCAACAGGAACCTATTTAAGACTAAAAGTTTCCCTTCTAAAGGGGACGGAATCCAAGGGATCCTTTTCGTGATTTTACCTCCAGGGACACTTCACTCTCCTGCCTAATTAGGAACTAAAACTTAGGCCCCGAGTTGGACTCTTTGACACTTTTCCCTGGAATTCGGAACACACATTCCCCTTTCCCAGAGGACTTAATGTCAATTTCCTAAGATAGCGTTCATTCAATATTGAAAGGGAAGTGCCCCTTCACTTACTGGAATGATAAGAAGAGACGCATTGGGCACTAGATCCAGTTGGCGGAGTGAAGATCCGAAATCCGATGGTGTCAATTCACGACGAGGAAACGCAACCCAAATGCTGAAACCACTGTAAACACAAACAAGAGGGTAATTAGAAACTTTTGGAAAGAATACACCATTAATTCCAGGCTTAGAGAGGGGGAGGACAGTTTCTAAACATTGGTTCTAAACTCTTTCGCTTTCTCCCCCGCCGTAGAAAGTTAATTCAGCAACTTAAGAGCTACACACGCCTACTATTTCGTGAAGCAAAGGGTTTCTCGGCTGCTGCCTCCTTCCCCTGTCTGGTAATTTATCTTCCATCATGACTTCCGAAGAACTTGAAAAGCAAAGCTCTCCTCATCGCTTGTGTAAAGTAATTTCAGACCCATTTGTCCCTTTTATCGAGGAAAGAGAAGAGAAAGTGTGGCGGTGCTAAGAACGATATTTCTTCCACGCAGTGCTTTACGTGTCAGGAAGTCATGTAGTCTTGGCCTCAATTACAAAATCCACCAGAAGCACCAGAGAACCAGACAGAGTATAAAATTTCAGCGTAGAACGCATAAACTCACACCATCAAAGCACAACTGGGCTGAAATAAATTACTATTAAAACATGACAATGTCATCATTCCCTTGGTCCCTAATGGAATTACGTTAAAAGGAGATGGGGTCCTTCCTTCTCGCTTCATTCTAATTAAATCAAATTATGCTCTCTTCCTGTCATAATAAGAACGCAGCTCTCAATGTTAAAATAACATTCCACAGAGCTGGAGAGTGAAATGTACTGGAAGCCTCGAGCACGAAACCGCTTATACTAAATCAGGACGTTGATGCAGAGAAGCCAGCAAATGGAAAATTGAGTTATACTCGGGCAATAAACCAAAACCCTTTCCCATCAAATGGAGTTTCCCTCTTAATTACCTCTGATAATCCTCTAAATTGAAGGGAATTAGATTACAGATGGCCTGGAACTGAATTTTTAGACAAGAGACGGGTGCGGAAGGAATGATGAAACTTACTGTGGAGGAACTGCTGGAACATTGGACGTGAGATAAGAACGAACATTTGCAAGGGTCGTGTCAGCCTCAAAAGCGTGAATGTGAGAGGATCCATCCGGCAGCCGGAACTGGAGTCGAGCAAGGCCTCTGTAGTCAGATGTCCCTGAATTTGAAGGCTCAGCCCTTCTCACTGGGATTTCCGGAGCAGATGACTGAGCTGAAGGGGCTTTGCTTGCATTCGCTCGAGCCTCACGATCGATTCGATCTTGAGCGATTTGTTCCCGAAGTCTTTGCTTCAAAGCGGCCTCTTCCTTTTTGTCCCTTCGACGTTCCTCTGCAATTCTTTTCGTCTCTTGCTCGTCTTGCCATCTTTTCAGCTCGGCTACTTTCTTCCCTGCTTCTCTCCTTTCAGTCTCACGGCGCCTTAATTCCTTTGCGAGAGAAAAATGACAAAATGAAAGGAATAAATATGATATCAATACGATATTGAATTCGAATGGACGTACTTCAGCCTCCTCTTCTCGTTTCTTTTGCTGTTTTGCAACGGCTAGTTGTTTAGCTCGCTCAATACGATCTTCTAACGTCGTTTCAGCTGAGGTAGCGTCACCGTCAGCGGCTTCCGAATCATGCTGTAGTATGGGAGCAGCATGTACCGACTGTGACGGTGAGGACAAGGTAGCTCGTGGTGGCACCGATGTTGACGGAGTTGGAGCGAAATGTGATGCTGATGGTGCCGAGTTCAATGTTGATGGCGCTGGTGCACGGGATGCCGATTGTGCTGAAGCAGACGGTGCAGGGGTTGAAAACTGAAGAACCGCTTCATGGTGCAAGCGATAAGCACCCTCAAATCTGGATTTGAGTGCTGCTGGATCTAAGCTTCCAGTAACTACTTGCACCGGGATCCCTCCAGTGCTAATACAATGAATTGAAGGGGTGGTGGTGTTTGGGTCTAATCACAAAAGTATAAAAATCAATTATTGTAAGTTTCTCTTCTACACCTTATTAATCAAATGACTTTACAAATTGCTCCAAACTGCCTGTGTTCCTCGCTGTCCGCATTGATCTTGATGGCCACAATCTCCTCCTTTGAAACTAATGACTGAAGGTCTTCGGATTCCAGTGAAGACAGCAAAGTGGTCGAATCAGCGTCAGTGCCTAGAGCACAATGTCAAAAGTTAATCCCTAACCAAGTCAAGACTTTTAATTGATAAGTTTGAAGGAACCCAAAATAGCGACGCAAAAGAGAGATTTTCTGGTCTGAGCAAGGGATACGGCTTCAGGAATTTTTCCAGTGAACCACTTCATCCTGTCTTCAATTAATCTTGATTCTAGAAAAGATAGAATTAAATCCAACGTAAATTGAATTTAGTTAATGTAATTCATACGGTTTTTACAATTTTACTTACAAATGACTTTCAATTGACCGACTTGACCTTACCACACTGTCAACCTTTAGACAATTAACAATTTGAGGACTAATTGACCTTTTTACCAACACTTCAAATGGAAAACAGTGATGAATTTGCAGGATTCTGTCTCTGTCTGTGAGTTGAATGACAAGTCAGCTGATGTGGCTTTTTCCCATTCGGAACTTCGCTCATTCATGCCACCTCAAATCCCTCCTTCTCAAGCGTCAATTTGACACAAATTGCTATTAAATTAACAACAGAAATGCTAATTTAATTGCAGTACATCTAATGTGTATCAAAATTAAATATGGTATGCAATAAATTATTTCTGTAGATATACTTTTGATGGTGATGGACTCCGGAACGAGAAGCGCATTTGTCTCCATACGCATCCCAACAATTCGTCCAACGGTTCTCCACTTTCTTCTGCTTCTTCGCTTCCCTCTTCTGCTTCCTCGTTTCCCTCTTCTGCTTCCTCATTTCCCTCTTCTGCTTCTTCGTTTCCGTCTTCAGCAGGTTCTTCGCTTCCTTCACCTGCATCTTCGCTTCCTTCACCTGTATCTTCACTTTCCTCACCTGTATCTTCGCTTTCCTCAACTGCGTCTTCGCTTTCTTCATCTGGGTCTTCCCTTTCTTCATCTGGGTCTTCCCTTCCTTCATCTGGGTCTTCCCTTCCTTCATCTGGGTCTTCCCTTCCTTCATCTGGGTCTTCCCTTTCTTCATCTGGGTCTTCCCTTCCTTCATCTTGATCTTCGCATCCTTCCATTTCTCCGCTTTGCTCTATTTCTGCGACATCATCGCCAGATTCTCCAGTTTCATCACTGATTTCAACGATTTCTTCATCATCTGTTAGATCCATTACCCCTTTCTTCTTATCCCAGGGCAGAGGGTTTCCAAGACGCATGTACAGCGCTCCTGGCTCAAGGGGCATTTCTTCATATGGCAGTCTTGTCTTTGAGTAATAATCGTCTGGGCAGTGTATCACCAAATCAATGCAGTCCATTGTTACAACCTCCCCTTGAATATCCGCTGAAGGTTAAAAAGCTCAGTTAATTACAACCCCTGCTGATATTGAACATTGTACCTAGATCGTAGTTATTTGGGTCGAATGGCAATCCTTTGCATGGGGTGATCGGTACAAGCCAATTGAATTCGACCCAGTCAACGTTGTCGGAATCTTTCATCAAGTATTGGATTTGGCCAAAGTAAGTTTCACCATTTTCACCAGTGACGGAAATGATGTCTCCAAGCTGGTAATAAACGTCATTGTAGAACATGCACTTCCGCATCAATACCTGACTATTTTTTGTAGTAGGTGGGTTGATTCCCTGAATAAATCGCAAAGGTTAAACAAGTTGATGGTTTTTGAACGTGAATGAATATACGGGCTTACTTTTCGGAACAAAGCCAACTTGGCAAGGTCCCTTCGACTCCTCTGCTTTGTTTGGTCCATGTCAAACGTAGGCTTTGTGGCTGCTGCAGCCACAGCTCGACGCCTTGGACGACGACCACGGTAGTCATCGTCAGAACTGCTGGACGAACTGATGGAAGAAGTACTGTCACTCTCTTCTGCATTTAAGCGCGGTGGGATGAGTGAACGGCTGTGCTTCTTCCTCTTGAGTGAAGCTGTAGCTTGAGCTTTTGCTTTCAAGAAAGCTTCCAAAGTTAGCTTCTCTGTCTCTTCAGCGGCTTCACGCTCTTTGATTTCAAAGTCAATTTCACTTTTGGACTTTGCTGACTCCCCAGTGCCTTTCACAATGGAGCGGGTAAGGAAGTTCATCTTGATCTTTACGTTAGAAGCTGCTTTGTGTGCTTTCTTCTTCATCGCGATACCACCAGCTCTCTTGCGGTTTAGAATCAACTGTCGCCTACGTGTCGTTATTTTCGCCTTCCGGCTAGACAAACCCTTCGAAGAAGCCTGCTTCAGCGTCAAAGTGGCAGTGGGAGTGGGAGACAATGATTGAGCCTCATTATTCGCTTCATCATCCATTTTCACTTGGCCGGATGAATCTGGAAGTTGACCAACAGGATTTTCCAGCTTATATGCTTCAGAGTCAGGAGAAGTATTTACCTGAAAACATAATCAATTAGCTTCCTATTCTAGCTATATGAACCTGGTCAGCATTACCCTGGATGAGTGTTTTCTGGAAGAATTTGGTGTCATATGATTTGCGATGTTCGCTTCATCCGGCAGTTCCTGCTTCAATTCAACAGGGTTTGGACACGACAAGGTGGCACTAGTTTCTTGAATTTCTACTCTTTCCAACTATTTCGTCGGCTCCTGCCTCTACTTCTGATTGGATCTCAGTTTGAACATTCTGGCCTGGGCTTTCGGTCACTAACCGTGGATGCTTCACGTCCTTTACAATACTGTACTCCATGTCAGCCTGACCGGTGTTACCAGCAGCAGGAGCACCATCAACCATCGATTGGCCGTCTTGGCTCAACGAAACGCGGTCCTTTCTATCCAGCAACGACTGGGTACTTTCCGACTGGTCATCCTGTAAGTCCCCAACCTGTCCCCTTGTTGGTTCCATCATTCCTTACGAATGCAGTATAGTAGGAACTGCAATATAACACACAACATAAAAATGGAAGTGGAGTGTGGAAATATTTTCCTTGACTTACTTGTCAACTCCTAAGGCACCAAGGCTCAAGGCAGGTCAGACCGACCTCCGTCCGTGTCAGTCAGTTTACTCCTTGATTTACCTAAATCAGTCAATTTTAATTGACAAACAACAAATAAATGCGGCGGTGAGATGCGTGAATGCGTGATTCTCGTGAGATCCCAGGCAGTCCATGCATATGCACACGTGCCCGCCGTCCAAAAATCTGACTGAGGAGGAAATTCAAGCGTATTCAAACATAGCGGGGTGTTCAGGTTAAAACAAATCCTGCCTGTGGAACAATGAGACTTACAATTTGACATTACAAAATACCTCAGAGGTCAGAGGTCAATTTCAGATACCAAAGAGTTGAATTAATTAATCTTTGTATACAATTTACTCAAATCTTCCATTTATTGTTTTGTCTCACTTTTCCCTTTCCCCCTGCACAATTGTCGCCCTGCCCCATGTGATTTCTTTGGTGGGAATATTTGAAACGGCGACATTCGTGCCTTTGTCTCTACGAAACGTCATCTGCATCCCACGATTTTCTCAATTTATCATTAAAAACCTAGAATTCCATGAGACTTGGGATTGAAAATCTTGCTATATTTTTTATTCAAGATTAATCGTGGATTTCTTGGCTAGTTTCTTCATAGATTTCTTTATAGAGTTGTTTTTATAACCGGGATTATGAAGAATTTCCAATGTGCTTGACGATCTGAAGTCACGACGAAGAAAAGATGAGCTATAGGCTTAAGCCCGCTGTATTTAGGTCGTCGTGTGACCCTATCCCATTTGTCATTTTGGTTCCCAACGTGTCAATTTTATAAATTGGTTGAATAACAAACAGTGACATGCCAAATGTCCCGGTTTTTGACGTGCTCGTGTCATTTTTGAATCTTGTATAATCCCGACCGGAAGTGAAAGTGAAGCCAACTAGTCTTATACTGAAGTTCAACCATCATCAACTGGAGCCCCTGGAGCCACTATGCCACTCTTTGCAAATAGCCGTTTCAAACTACATAAAGCTCCAGCAAGGGCGTCTGAGTTCCAACCGAAGGATGGTCGAAAAGTGTCAAAAGAGGAATTGAATGATAATGAATTCAACACGGTGACGCTGAAACTGGGGGGAGTGACTGCTACACTCGAAAACGGAGTTTGGCATTGTGGTTAAAATGAATTATAATTCGTCAAATCATTTGAGAAATTGGCAACCACTAATTATCTCTAAAATCTGATTTTCAGATGTACCAAAAGATGAAGATGAGATGCAACAAGAAATCCTGGAAAATCGAGCAGAGCTTGAGAAGCTAAAGGAAGAGAACAATATGCTACGAGTAAAAAACACTGTGCTACTGGACACGGTGAGAAGCGTCTAAAATTCACAGAGTTATCAGCGATTTCAATTATTTTTTCAATTTCAGGATACTACTCAGAGAGGTAAAATCGCTAACCTGGAGAAGGAGAATGCGAATTTCAAGCGAATTCTTCAAAAATCTCACTCCCGATTTCAAGACTTGGAATGAATGGCCTCGGAAGATTTATTGTTTTTGATTGTGCCAGTGAAAAGCGTTAAAAAGCAGCGTTCATGAAGACAGGAAACCCTTAGGTGGCTTGATTTAATAATCATTCATAATCCTGTGGCTCATTTACTTTTAATTTTATTGCATAATTTAACAAGGTTAATGGGATAATAGAATTCTCCATCTAAAAATATGCACTCATTTGTCATTTGACTCAAACGAGGAACGAGGAAGATGCCAAACGGATCTTTATTTTCCAATATAATCCTTTCCTGTTCGAAACGGGAGTTCACAGCAGGGGCATGAGTCTCTCGACGTAATTTTAAAGTCCAATTACTTATATATACTTTTTGTTTCAAAACGTGACATTGATGAGAAGTGACTTGGCCAAGATGCTCCTTTGCATTGACGTAGTCGTTCCATAACGACGACGGAGATCGAAGATAATGTCACCACTGCCATAAAAATCCACAACTCCCACAGATTTTGCAAAATATTTAACACGCTGGTTCGCTAAAATTGGCCAAGCCAAACACTAAAAGAATCTTCGTCACGATCAGTCAACAACAGTTCCATTTGATCTCTTTTGTTCCACAATTAGTTTAACATCAAGAACTCAACGTTTGCATATTTGTATAATTAGGAGATTGAAGCTGTTCCAGGTTTAGGTTGTGTTGAGTTGATTGGCCATTTGTAAATGGTGGATTAAATTGGGAATTGGCACCAAAAGCCTTGTCCCTGGCGAAGACGACAAAATTAGATTTTTCATTCGGCGTGATGGGACGTCCAAAACTTATTTGAGAACAAAAAAGAAAGGGCAACTCGCCCATAAAAGTTTTATTTAAGAAAAATATCAGCTTTTTTTATTCCGAAGAGATACAACAATAATTATTTTTAGACTGGAGAGGCAATTACCCCACACAACTAAAACTAACATTGCTAGACACCGAGAGAGAAGGCTTCTTGGCTTTGGAAAGTAAGATACGAGGACGCGGCTTACGTAAGTTGAAAACCACGGTCACAATGACGCTTTCTTAAAGCATAAAATGGAAACTTGGGAGCGAGGACTGAGCCAAAGGTCCTCGTTCAAAACAACAACTTTCAGAACGATGCGGCGAAAGAGCGTCAACAAAGGGACGACTCATACAACATCGACGCATGTCGCAACAAGTAGACACATTCACAGTCACGGCTCACTAAGTGCCGTCATCAATGTTCAAAATGACGGCACCGTCACTGTTCCTTGAACATCGGCCGATACTTCCATCATGAACATTTAGCGACGATTGTCGGTTCAACGGTTGTCGCTCTATACAAATTGACGGTGTCCTTGAAAACTTGGGGACAATGTCAACTTGCGCTGATGTAGTTCGTCGAGAAGGTGAGCGTTGTGGGGTGCTGCTGGTTCCAGTGTTACACAGGACCGTGAGTCCATCTCCAGTGGCGTTCATTGACTGGGTTCTGGAACATGCCGTACTCCCAGCAGTCGAGTGGTCCCCAACGTACGAGGAAGTACGAGAAATCCGAGGTGCCAGTACTGGGGAGCTGGATGCGGAGCGTGTCCCCATTGGCTTTCCAAATATTGAATGTAAATCGGTTATAAACTTTCCCACAATTATCACTCCGAAAATACGAAAGAGACTTTCACCCGCATCCACGGACACAGACACTGCAAAAACCCATTAGATTAGAAACATTTAGAATAAAACTCTTAAAGGATTCGAAGGAATCTTGGCTCACCTAGTCGCTGTGTTATTCCATCAATTGCAAAAAACGTATATAGAGATATAACAAGATCCAGAGAAAGAAAAAATAGCAATACCACAGAGAAAGTCCGCCAGAAGATGCACTATAAGAAGCAAAAGAAATTTTTACATCACTGGAAAAAGTTTTTCACGTTTTTCCACGTATTTTTTCTCAGCTTACTTTCTTTATCATAGTTTCAGGATCCGTCGTCATCTAAGAAATCGGAAACGTAGCTTTAATTTAATTAGGAGCTAGTTAAGTTACACTTTACGTCTTTAGTGGCGGTGAGGAGGAGAAAGGCAATCACTAATTGCAGTCCAATTAGAGCGAAAACGCCAAGCCAGTAAACCATGGCTATGAACATATCTGACAATTAAATTTGACAATTAGACTTGTGAATACTGAATGGAACTCATTACTTTCATTGGCCCCAATTAAAACGATTAGACTCTGGTCTTTGAAATTGTAATTCATGAGACGATAGGCAGCATAGGAGAGTAGGAGCCCAGAAATACCCTTTAAAATACAAAGATAATTATCACCACAAAGGTCAAGAGGTCAGGTTAGCTGGAAGGATGTTTACTAGGTCAATGATTGCAATGTATCTGACTGCTCTTTTCCGAATGAAGGGATCCGCTTGCATCCGCTCCCTTAGCGTCCCACCCCCACTACTATTGTTCCCGGATTTTCGGGAATTAGATCTACTGATCATCTTGCGATTCTGTGGCCAAATCACAATCACAACTTGTCACACTTTGTCACCAGTGACCAGGGACATCTTCAAGTCTGGAAGTCGGGATTTTACGACTGTTGCAAAGTATTAAGTGTTAGTATCACTTGCACGATGCGTCTCCCACTGTGTCCCTGATGATTCTGGGTGTCTTTTTCAAGTTCCGCTGCGAAATTGTCTGGCACTGTGACGCTTGAAGTGGATATTCTTAGACGCTGACACCGAATGTACTAAAAGACAAGTTGACTCCACTTCAAAGCGTCAGCACCAGCACCGCTCAATCCTCTTCCTGTTGTCACCGCGCTGCACTGGAACACACGGGTTCTTAGTTCTCAGCAATCGGTTAATGGGATTGATGGAGACTGCGACGAAAATGTTATAGACCTAAATCCTATCCCATGCTGTGTTTTACTATTACTGTCTGTTATTTGAAGAGGGAAAGAGGAGCTGAATTCTGATTGGTCACCGTGACTCAAAATGGGCTCCCTCAGACTTGCTCCATCATAATAAGTCATGAAATCGAGTGGAGGCTCCAAGAATTGCCAAAAATCGTAAAAACGTCTTCCCATTTTCGCCAAAAACGTCAATTTTTGACATGTGTATTTTATGGCTAAACTTAATGTAAATGAGGTCGCTGATTTGGGATTTTGGTCATGACATGGGAAGGGGATGATGAGGAGGTTGAAGGAATGGATCGTGGCCGTTTCCCACCCCGTGAGGGCGAGGGGTCCTCGGTAAAAAAAACCTTTAAATTAATAATGATGATTATGAAAAGGTCGACTATTAGGACCAACTTTCCCAATTAGAGAAAGCCACTTGGACTCGTTTCTATTAAAGAAGTTTAGCATGCAATGCATGCAAGGTTTTTAGCAGGTAAACGTATAAAGTTCACATCGAACGAAGGACATATTCTGGACAAAAAGGTCCTGACAACCCTATGAGTAAAACTTCCTTCGGACACTTGGGCAGTGACTATTATCCAAAATATTGGGAATACTGGGAATAAAAGAACCCGATTCTTTATTTCTGGGGCAATTACTGGGTTTCCAGGTGATAATTTCCAAGTCATACGTCCACTCACAAGGACTTCAAGATTAGTATCAACTCTGCGGTCCATTAGAACAGTTTTGACAACTTTGGCATGATGTTTTCTCTGCTACTGATTTTCCTGCTGCCACGTTGCGAATCCTCAGAGGAGTTAATTTCCGCTTGCAATTTCTCCCTTATCCACCGGCACTCGGATGTAATTTACATCCTGCCGAACATAAGTCTCCACCGCAGTTTGCAATCGGCACGCCGTCAATCGCACTCTTTCCAAATCGCATTTGTCCATGACGACACTGTGTTCAAGAATAGGAATGTACCTTTCAGTCACACCTATTTTTCTACTCTAAGCATTTTTGTAAAAATGAAGCTGTCTCAGGCAATGCCTGGGTTAATGTTCACTCAGAATTTTACTGCTGCAAGAAGTAAAATGGTTTGGTTCATCGGAGAAGCACAGAGTGAGCAAATGATGAAAACGAAGAATCTACGCCTGATGGATGAACTCTACCACTTCAAGAACGGGTATACGACCGTGTTCGAAACGTACAGAATCAAGACTCGGAGAGTAACTCAGGAAATCAAGGGCAGCGGCGACTCAATCGTCAGCAGAAGAATGGATTTCAAACGGGAGATGCTTGGAGTGGCTCATGTCGTAGGATCACAACTCAAATTAATTAGCACAGTTTAATTTTCATTTTCTTTTCCTCTCTTCTTTTCAAGCGGGAATCAGCCTACTTATCCTATAGCGGAAAGGAGACGCTGAAAGTGTCCAGAACCCAGAAAACTTGGCAAGCGGAAATGGTCACGTATCAGAAAATGGCGTACATGCAGGACTTTTTGAACTTTTCGTAATGTAGAGACATATTCACTTGGAAAACCGTTTAATGAACCAATCCGTTTTCAGAGTTCGGTTCCATAACATAAGCTACTGGGTATACTCGGGGTATAAGACCGGGATTGGAATGGCTGATGCTCTAAAAATGGGAAGTGTTGATCTTGCCCTGAGTAATACAGCACTATGGCACTCTTCCGAGTTCAGGTTTTTATTTGTCACTCAATTGTATAGGTAAATGACCTCACGTCATACCAAAGACCATTTTTTCCTCTTGATTTTTAAAATAGGGAAATTTACGTGTACTACCACCCACCACCCGACAGTAGAAACCGTGGGTTGGAGTGGGTTGTGCTGCCAGAAGTATGGCGCATTTATGGACTCATCGCTACATCGCTGTTCTTCGTCGCTCCTCTCTTCTTTTCCAATTGGGGATTACTACAGTCATTTTCCTGGACTGTAAGCATTATCACCTCAAGAGGTAATGCAAAAACACTCCCTTAAACTAAACCTTAAGGGTTTTGTCAATAATGTCACCGAACACAGGAGCGACAGAACCACCGAGCAAGAACATGACTTCCGCCAGATGCTTCTTTTTGTCGAGCCTCCTGTTTGCTTTCGGTTTCTACACTACGATTTCCGGCACGCTGATCTCTGTCTTCAGCGTCAAGGGAGGCATCAGTGACATGGCTGATCTGGACAGGAGAGGGTACTCTTTTGGAGTGTGGCAAAACTCACCTCTTGATGATGCATTGGCGGTGAGCTAACCTTAGGGCGGCCAAGATAACATGCATGTCAATTATGCTTAAAATAATTCTCTCGTTTCTTGATTTAGAAGAAGCTAATTCCTGATAAGTCCCCCCTCGCCGTCATAAAAGGGAATTACAGGTTATACAGATCCGAGGAAGAAGGGGCACAGGAAGTTGTTACCAGAAGCAAATTTGCATTCATCAGTGGTCAACTTTTCTTTATTAGTTACAAACAGTTTATCGATGGGATTGGAGGCTGCAGTAAAATTAAACTATTCACACTTCACGGGGAGAAACGATGGGGGAGTGCTTTCGTCACTTCAGGCTCGCCATTCGTGGATCACTTCAACTTCGCGTAATAGAATACAAAGCAATAACGATGTTTTTTGATTGTAACATCTAGGTAAATATTCTAGAAAGAGAATGGTATCCAACATTTCAATTTTGTTTTACTAGACGGCTTCGAATGAGTGAGCGTGGGATTGCAAGTGTCCACCTCGCCAAGGCAGAAAGGAACACTGAAGCTGTGAAGGAAGAATGTTTGGAACAGGGCAAAGGGCCGCTTCATCATCCTATAAACTTTGACGAAGTTGTCATCGGCGTCTACATCTATGTCGCCGGACTCTTGGCATCGATACCTATCTTCGTTGCCGAACTGTTGAATCATCGACACCAAAGGAGAAAGCTAAAAACCGAGCTACTACTGGCGCAGTAAAGTCCTACAACTTGGTAGAGGCAATTCTCATGGCAACACAATCCAGGTGTCAGAATCATAGGATGACTGCGGCTAGATCTAATGATTCACGCTGTGCAACCATGCATATTTTGTGTTGGTTAGCAAATGTCTCAATTACCGTAGTAAATACCCTTAAGTGGGTTTTTTTTACGATAAGCTTTCTTTTCCAATGTCTCAAAACTCAATTTGTCAGGGTCGTAGAGTTCGGAAACTGTTTCCGAAGCCTATCCATGTTTTTGACAGTGTCATTTGTAGTCATTGGTCGTTTGCAGTACAAACTCAAACAAATTTTTTGCGTTTTCCATGTTACTTCGCATGACAAGGCAAAACAGGAAAATACCAGGCAGCATAATATTAAATAAAAGATTGAGGTAATATTACTTTGTAAATCAATCAATTTAAACTTGAATGTTCTATGTAAAAGGTTTTCGAACTTCACCGAATTCCTGTCTGCATTTTTGATTTTGTGATAAATTCCAGAATGTAATAGGCTTTGTATTCTCCGGTGAATCCAACCATTCCTATCCTCTTCCATTCTTCCGAATCGCCAGTATAGATTGGAGTTTAGAAATGAAATCTTCCCCGAATAAATATCCTTCATAGGTTTCTTCCTGTAAGCTCTTCTATTAAGCGCTCCTAGCTCCGCAACCTCCGCAACAAAGACATGCTTCCTACATCTGATTAGCTTATCAAGTGCAATAGTGGGATTCTTCACATCCAATTCCAACACTGTGTTGTCCAGCCACGATTCCAGATTCTTTGTGTTTCTTCCCTTTCGACGCCTATCCCCAAGCCTTCTGGATCTTAAGTCGTAACCTAACCTATTACTGAGTTCGCGTACAAACAAGTTTGGGTCTACCATCGAAATTATGAAAATGATTTCCTCCCTGGTGTAATTGCTTCTTATTACATTTTCAGCGTGGTCATGAACGGTTTGCTGATTGATTTCTACCAAAATCTTGAAACCCCGTTCCAATGCTTGATCTATAGTAGAAATTCGGTGACGAGGTAATGGCGCAGCTAAGTCTGTCGTAACCATACCTCTGTAGTCGTTTGTGAGCAGACCAAATCCAACGAGTAAGGCGAAGATGACAAGTCTTGTAGCTATTTTGGACGATAGCTTTTTAGCAAGTTTCAAATTCTGCTCGAAGACTATCTTAGCTAGAAAGAGCATGGAACTTTCTGGGAAAGAGTAAATCCGAAAGTATACCCTGGCCAACACTGCTGTGAGACAAATCATAATTAAGCATGCAATCCAAAGGTTAGTTTCAAATGGATACAAGTAAATCCCAAAAGAGAAATAAGGTTGAGCTCCATCACAAGTAATGAAATTGAATGAAGTGTCTTTGAATAAGTAGACGTACCTTCTACCTCCGGGCTCTAAGAAACTGTCAGTAGCCATACTAACGTCACTTTTAATGCGCCGAGAGTGAGAATGAGATTTAAGTACGTGCACAACTCGAGTAAAGTTTCGAACACTTGATAATACACGTAAAAACTCGCTCGAATCATTCGCAATTTTGAAGATTTCACGCAAGACAACTAGGTCTTTCGAAAGCATCGGAGTGTCTAAATCAACATTCGAAACTGGAAGATCATTTAAATGAAAGTTATAATAACAATCTGGGTTTACGGTTGCCGAGTTCAGGTGCTGTAAGAAATATCTACTCTGTAGATACGTGTTCGAAACTGTCAATTCCACAGTTGAAACTACATCGCAGGAATATTTCACAGTATGAAACACCTTGGCAAATGTTTCATTCACAATTTGTAGCTGGTAGTTGTTTGCAAATGTCTCAGGCATGTGGATGGTATTGTACCCCGGCGCTTCTTGGGTATAGACCCACACCATAATTAATTCAGACACTCGGCAAAATGGAAGATCGCCATATTCGCAATTCACAAGCCATTTCAAACTTTTGTGCAGCATAAGTATACTGACAAAAGTTGGATACATTTGGAGCATAATGAAACTGCAAGGTTGCTTCCGAGAAAAGCGATAGTTGTGGTATTTCCCCATACTATTGACGAATTCAGCTCTGTTCGAAGTGTTGAACAATGTCAAAGGGAAGCTGATATTTTGAAAATCCAGGCCTTGTTGGTCATCTGTGCTGAATAAAATGGCCACATCGCAGTGCTCAGAACCTGTCACCAATTTCGTGGACCAGCCAGAAGTCAGACTGCTCGAAGTAATTTCAATCCAGCCTGCCGTAATTGCAACGAATACTGTAGTATAAATCATGTTCCAATTCTTAAAAAAGGAGACTCAAAATACCACACAAATACTAATAAGTTCTCTTGCTTCGATGGTACCAATTTCTCGATTTTAATTTAAAATTCCCATTCGACTCGGACCCTGGAATTTAGACTCTAGGGATAGTGGTACAAGGACACGAATAGACAGTGTAAATAAAACAAGCTTCTTCATTGATTTTCTCCGTTCTTGGCAGCTGAATTTATTGGTCAACGGGATAATTATTAGCATTATAATTTGAAAATGTTCTGTAATCAAACTGAATACTTCTTAGTCGTCCTATAGGCTCTCTTTTGAGCCTGGGAGGTGCTCGAGTTGAATTTAATTGGTTTTTTTTTAAAAGTATACTTTATCAAAGGTCACAGGTCATAAGTAGGAAATAAACATTAAAACCCCTCCGCAGTAATTCTAAGATGAACGAATTGCGGTGAGACTGGATTGAATGCAGAATTAGGGGAAGATGGCCTTCCCCATTTCCCATTGTCAGGCCATTATGTTTGAATGCCTTTCAATTCAATGTAGTTTGACACACTTTTTGACACGAAGGGAGCATATATGGGATCAATAAATAAGCTCTTTTTTACCAATTTTTTCCGTTTACGATTGCAAATTGAAGCGTCCATTGCATCTGAATTATTTTAATTGTTGTTTTTAAAATGGAATTGTGCCGATGTATTTGAGTCATGCGAGAAGCAAGTTTACATCAAAACTGTACGTTTATTTCTCCTTAAAACTACTTTTAAATTTACATTCAAGAAATGAAGGTGATCGAGCGGTCAAATATGTTGTGTTGTGTTTCTTCTAGAAGTCTCTGGAAGTAAATAAATTAATCTACTTGTGCATAAACTGGTTTTATAATGGTTCGCCATCCGATGAAGCCAATGTCCGACCCCTGGTTATTCATTTACTGACAAGATAAACCTGTTTGTGGTCAATCGGTGATGTCTCGTTCCATGGAGAATTAAATAAACGCTGCAATCTTCTGTCCCATTCTCATTTCCACTGCAAACTGTCACCATGGTGGATCGATCGGCATACAGCCGTTGTCGAATCGTCGAGGCTTATGAGGTCACGCATACATCCATTCCGCATGAACCTGTCAAGGTAAGTGTAAACCAATTATCCCATAAAATTCCCGTCTCGATATTTTTAACACAAGGTTTGTTTCTGGTAGATAATTTTTACTTGCATAACCAGCCGCCGAAATCCAGTTCCGGTTGAAGTTGAAGTGAGTTTTGGTACTTACTTCACACCGACTCAGGTCATTGACCCTCCGACTAGCATCAGTTGGAAGAATGACCCTGAAGCTCTGTACACTCTGTACATGTTTGACTACGATTCGAAATCGCTCTATGAGAATGAAACGGTGCACTGGCTAGTGGTCAACATCCCAGGAGATAAAGTGGAACAAGGGGATGTCGTGGCCCGCTACCAAGGAGCGAAGCCGCCGAAGAAGAGACCGGATGACAAATCGAGCATCCATCACTACCACTTCGCGGTGTATTTGCAAGAGGAACGAATCCCGGAATTGCCTCAACTCGATACAAACAAGGAACGACATTCTCAGTCGGTGCAGGAGTTTGTCGACAAGTATAATTTGGGGACGCCTTTATGGACAGGGGGAAGGACGCCGTATGCGTGCAACTTCCATAATGCACAACCGGACGACTACTCCAAGAAATTCTGGGCTGAGTTTAAACCAGAAGATTAAAAAATCCACAACGAATTGTAGCTGAAGGTTTCACATACATGGAATAAATTGGTCACAATTTAAAAAGAATTCCTAAAAACAACATATTATAATGAGAAAATGTTAAATGCAGAAATAATTTGATTGCACTTATGGACGAATATGCAAAAGGCTCGAGTAATTTGCTCTTGCCAAATCCGTTCGTATGAAAACACAATGCAGGAAATTAGTAAGAAACAGGACAGAACTAGGTAAAATACTGATGTTATGGTGCATTGCAAATTAATCGGTTTAACCTTGAACGTTCGATGGGAAAGGTCTTCCAACCCTACAACTGCTCCATCTGTGTTTTATTCCAGAATTTGGATGAGACCTTGTATTCTACAGTGGATCCAGCCACTACAATCGACTTCCGTTCTGTCGAATCGCCAGTATAAATTAGTTTGGAGCATTGCTTCTTTCCCATAATACATATCTTTTAGTGGTCTCCTTCGGTAATAAGCCTTTATGTAAAGCCTCTTTAGTTACGTTGCTTCCGCGACTTAATACATCCTTGCTACATTCAGCTAAAAAGCGTGTTTTCCCAGTTAGTTGTTCCTCTCCATTATCCACAACTTTTGTATCGTACGGATGTTGCTTATTAAGTAACCTTAACTTTCACATTGACGTTTGACCCGAAAGGAGGTCACTTCCGGTCAACGTGAATACGGCCTTTCAACAAGGGGACCATATAAGCAGTTTATTGTGGCAACTAGACTCGAGTTGGTTCAATATAACCCTGACTTATTAAGGAGAAACAGACAGACAGAAGAAAATCATAAAGTAGCTTATCAACTACAGTATAGGTATTCTACTGTCAATTGACTAAATTAATTACAATTTTGACTACGCATGCAGTGGGGAATTCAGGTTTTATTGACACACACGCGCTAGGAGAACTCGACGCAGATGTGAGTGAGCAACCGCAGCACCTTTATTTCAAAATACGGATATTTATTAAATAAAATTTATAAGTAGAAATGTAATTCAAATACAAAATTCGTATTAACCTTATTTTTTAGCATAGCCTTATTTAAAAATTGACAACTGAATAAATAGGTAGCGATTAATAGATGAGACGCTGAGGTTACCCGCTGTTCATTGGATAAACTTGAGTTGTTTGACTTCGCTGAATGACCTCCACCAGAAAGGCCAAGCATGAAACTAGGAGAAAAGCTATAGATAAGAAGAAAATGGAGGTGATACTACTTTTCAAATTCAGCGGTGCAAACTTGAACGTTCGATGAAAGAAGTTTTCCAATTCTACCGCAATGCTATTCGTATCATATTTGATTTTGTTAAAAATTCCTGAATGTATTAGATTCTGTATTCTGCGATGGAGCTGGCCATTCCTGTCCTCTTCCATTCTCCCAAACCTCCAGTACAGATTAGTTTTTAGCACTGATTCCTTCCCGTAATAAATATCCTTCAACGGGGCTTTTCGATAAGCTTTCCTTTCCAGCCTCCCTAGGTCAGATACCTCTGCAACGTACACATGTCTGTTGCACTTCGCCAATTCGTCAAGCCCTAGCTCAGGATTCTTGGCATCAATTTCCAACACAGTGTTGTTCATCCACGACTCGAGCTTCCCTCTAGTAGAGTTCGAAAGTTGTTTCCGAAGCCTGTTTCTGTCATTAAACGATAGTGTCAATTGTATACCTAGCAAGTGCGCAATTTCTCTTACAAACAAGTTTGGGTCTGTAATAGCAAGAAAGGTTACTAGTTCCTCCCGTGATTGTATAGTGATGATCGTTTGTGCATAGTGTTCTATAGTTCCATGACTAATTTCTACTAAAATCTTGAACCCTAATTGGAGCGCTTGATCTAGAGTAGCAATTTGGTTGCGAGGTAAAGGTGCAGTTAAATCCGTCGTCACCATTCCTCTGTAGTCGTTTGTAAGCAAACCGAATCCCACGAGTAAGGAAAAAACAACAAATTTTGATGAAATGTTTGACGCAATTTTCTCAGACAGTTTCAAATCCTGTTCAAATATAATCTTCGGCAGGAATAGGATGGCGCTATCCGCTACATCGGATACACGAAAACATATTTTTGCTAGCACTGATACAAACAAAATGACAACCAAACATGCAATCCAGAGCTTCATTTGGAATGGATAAAAGTAAATTCCAAACGTGATATAGGATTGAGCCCCGTCGCAAGTTATGAAGTTGAACGAAGCGTCTTTCATTAAATATATATAGTTTTTACCGGTAGCATCCGACATAGTGTAGGTCGCCATGCTGAAGTCAGTTTTGACCCATGACGGACGGAAACCAGTTCCTTCAAAATCTTGAGAAACGTTTTCGACGTTAGCTAAAGTACGCAGGTGCTTAGTTGTGTCATTCGACATTTTGAACACTTCACGCAAAAACAGAAGATCCTTTGGTAGTTCAGTTTTGGCAAAATCGTTCACCGTAAAGTAAAGCATGTTTAAACGGAACGAGTGGTAGCAATGTGAGTTTGCAGTTGCGTAGTTCAACTGTTCCAGTAAATCTCGACTTTCCAGTGACGCTGAGTTCGAAACAGTCAATTCGACTGATGTGATTGCTGCACAATACGTGACAACGTGAATCACTTTCGCATGCGTTTCGTTCACAAGTTGGAAATGGTAAGTTGTCGTTAAGAAGCCTGGGAGATTCACCAACTGGTGTTTATTCGGAGCTGCGCGAGTGTAAATCCACAAGAAGGAAGTCTCAGATTCTCGACAAAATGGCAATCCGCCGAATTCGCAATCAGTCAGCCATGATAGCACCCTTTTAAGAGTCATTATGAGCATATATGTAGGGTACATTTGGAGAATAACTACATGACAAGACTGTTTCCGAGAAAAGCGATATGCGTTGTATTTTTCCATTCCGTGCTTGAACTCGGCCTTATTTGAGATGTTGAACAGTGTCACTGGTACCCTGGTGGTTTGAAAATTTAGCACTTGCAGCTCGTTTACATCGAAAAGAATGATCACTTCGCAGTGCTCGGATCCAATGAGCAGTGTAGTCGACCAACGTGGAATGAGGCTTACCAAAGTGGCTTCAGACGTGACGGAAATTGCAAAGAACGCTGACACAAGTAACAACAGGAAATTCATTTTGTATAGTTACTTGAAAAACACTGGCAATCGTCACCAAATCGAGCTTGTGACTGCCTATTGCTTCTCCGTGGTTTCTGAAATTTCGCGTGCCACCATCGACGATCGGGTATCATTAATTTGGCTTCAGGACATAAATTAAAGCCATTTTTCATACGTAGTTTTCAGAGTTTTCGGTATGAATAATCCATGACCCCGTGGCAAAGGCTTCCATTAATTTTTGTATAGGATCTAGCTTATTTTAAGTAAGCACCTCGCACGCACGTAAATTAACCTTGTTTTTGGTAAAGTATTCCAGTGAATAAACGAATAAGCTCGTGGATCCAATTTAGAAAACAGATGACGCAGTGAAATAGAAAGAAGAAGGAAGCTCTGGAATCTAGATGAAGGCAACGTGAACCATGAATTTACGCCATGACTCATGAATGACTTGTAACGCAATAATAACCTTTTCTCATTCCGTTTATTCGATTGAATACACAAAAGGTGGAACAATGGAGGTTTTAATTTTTAGATTAATCGGTGCAAACTTGAACGTTCGATTAAATAAGTTTTCCAACTCCACCGGGTGACATGCGCGATAAGTCCGACACCATTCCTGTCTTCTTCAACCCTACCGAATCTCCATAAATATAAGTTTAGTTTTCAGCAGAACTGCCTGCCCAGATTAAATGTGCATCAACTGCACCTTTCGTTTTCTTTCCAGTTTCTTCAATTCGGATACTTATGCAGCAAATTATATGCTTTTTGCATTTTGCGAATTCGTTCAGCACCAAGTCAAAGTCTCATTCGAGTGGTAAGCAAGGTTTCCTCTGTCGTTAAACGATATCGTTTAGAGTTTCGATATCGTTTTTTCTGAGTTGGATGCAGTGGGCTGTAGAATCTTTCCTAATGTTTAAACTCTGAATAATTTTAGAAACGCTTCGCTCATGGGGACTCGGTTGAATCGCTTCATGAAAAGAGGTCAATGGGGTTGTTGTTTCCAGTCTCGGTCATCGTCATCTACATTATGGAGCGACTGGACATTGGATAAGGGCAAATGACCGATTCCACTTCATTGTTCATACGCTTCACCTCTCCCCAGTTGCAGTGCAATGAGTCAAAGAATGACAACAATAGCTTTTTAAATGGACACGTTCTGTCCTGCAAGTCAGCCTATGTTGGTAAGTTAGATGGAAGGTGTCAATAATACTTTCAGTTTGCAGTACTTCAGAAACTTACATTTCATCAACAGCACCACCATATTCAACCTTTGATTCAAGATCCGATCACAATCGATGATTCGGTCATAATTGTCCATCCATGTAGCATTAATAGCTTTTTGACATTTTACTAATTATAACTGTACAACTATATAAACATTATTTACCTGCGACCTGATGATAGAGAATCACCGCAATAACCAAAAACAGTGCCTGCGTTGCGTTATCCGGAACTACTTCAACGAAATCGCGACATTTATTTCAAGGAAACTTCGCAGACCAGATCAAAGGATAACTCCGACATGCTTGCAACACAAAATGTTTTACTCATTCGCTTAATTGCATTTCATGATTCCGCACTATCTCGTCCGTGGAAATTAATCGGCTGCTGGGTCTTATAAATGCTGACCATTTCAATGTAAGACATTTTCTGTTTTGTAAAATCGAAATGAACCTACTGACAATTGTAGCCATATTAGTACCATCGGTTGCGGTTTCCGGTGCCTACCCTCAGGGACATGCTCTCCCTCCTGGTGAGGTTGTCTAGGAATTGTCTGTTTTAATTGACCTTACGTTTTCTTCTTAGCAGGAATTGAAAATTTGGTTGCCAAAATCGTTTCTCTGAATGCGTTCAAATGCTTCCGGGATTTGGTGGCTGATATTGAAATCCCGAAGAATGTCAATGTCGCCCCCACCCTACCGTCCATTGACATCCCTTTGCCCGACTTTCTGATGAATGAACGTGCTTTAGACGATAGGCATTTCAGTGAACCATTCGATGGAGAATTAAGCGATGTTTACGCTGGGGAGGCTCATTTTTGGTAAAAAAAAATCATAGCAGTTCATGAACTGCAGTTTAAGTATTCTCAAATGACTCATTCAAGTTAATTTCAGCGACGCTGTAATCGAGGGTTTTCTCGGGATGAAGCACGGGCTGAAGGTTAAAGTGGTTAGACTCTTGCCTCCGATCCAAGTGCATGTAAAATACCTATTGAATGCAGAGTCTGCGTCGTTGGCTGGGAGCCATTCCATTGGAGCCATCTTGAAAAGGATGTTCCACATTGAAAGCTTCGGGAGTTTTTCGACTTACATAGGGGATGGGATGCTTGAATTAGACATTCTGTTTACGACAAATTCCAATGCCTTTTTTGAAATCGCTTCAATAGACTTAAACGTTGGTTTCGACGACTTTTCCATGAGTGCGGATGAAACCTACTGGAATGGAGACCGTGTCGATTGGAATGTGACGAGCACAGAGTTTCTGGAGAATTTCAATACTACTTGGCCAGTTATTAAAGATTTCCTGCTTCCAGTACTCAATGGAAAAGTCCGTGATTCTGCCAATGAATATGTCAGCGTAAGTCATAAAAACTGCAGACCCCGTTCTGGAAAATGACATACCAATTAAATAATGTGTAATTCTTTGCTCCAGAACTGTGGCATTCATCATATTCCAGAAATTCTAGCAAAAAACTGTGAGTTCGCAGAGGAGTTATTATACGAATGAATCGAATTCCGTGTTTTTTAGTTTCGTGCCTCAACCTCCCTGAAAACATGGATGATTTGATCCAAAAGGATTTCCTGAAACTGCTCGGTCCTGAAAGCCATGATGATAGATGCAACGTAATGTACACAGCGCCTCCATTACCGGATACAACTGAATCATCGCCAATTGAAACTACTACGACTTGGAATCAGACGGATCCTGGTGACAGTCCCTGCTCAGGGTGGGGCACTGCTCAGATACCTTACCCTGAAGGTCTGCTCATGGTTTCTTTAACTATAGTTAACAATTGAAATAATTTTTGTAATTTTTGTAATTTTTGTAATTTTTAGGAAGATGCAGCCTGTACTACCTCTGTGTCAATCGAGTGCCAATTCTACTGGAATGTCCAAATGTACTGGAAGCATTTCTCTAAACAAGAATCCTTCAACACTTTTTTTTTTCTTTCCAGGGATTTGCTTTTGACCGTGACCTTGAAAGATGTGCACCTGCTGAATCTGCAAACTGTTGCCCCAATGAAGATGAGATTTCTATGCTTCCTAAGTATGGAACTTGTTCCAAGTACACAATCTGCAGCTCCGGTAAAGCAGACGATAAAGATTGTGCTGAAGGCACTGCTTTCTCCCCGGAGGAAGGAAAGTGCGTCCTGGAAGCAAATTACAAATGCCCTTTCAAGGCATGATTCATTCGTTCGAAAAAAAAAATTTAAATTCATTTACTGTTTACATCCTTGGCCTGTGATTCTCACCTGAATTATAAATCATTATTATTGTATAACCGAGGTTTACCGAGGTAATAAAGATAAGAGGTTTATAACTTTCCTGCAGCCAGAAGCTTTTCGGAATGGACTAAATTCATTACAGGGCTCTCCCGATGTGCTTTTGCTAGCCGTTTGTTTCTGAACAATGCAGCTGTTGTGGCACGGTCGGCTTTCAGTCCTGACAGATCCGTGACTTCTATATTCAAGTCCTTGTATACTCTCTTGGCCTTTGCTTTTTTGTCCAGGCTGCTGTCGGGAATTGGGATCTCGCACGCCTTGGATGCAGGTGGGTTATTCTGGGTCATTTCCAAACGAAGGTCATCCAGAATCTCGCTGGAGAAGATCTCCTCCTCCTTCTGCCGTTTCTTCGACGCCTAGGCAAAACCCAAATGAAATCATGATTTTTAGTTGACTGTTGACCATTTACTTAATTTCGAAAACTTACTTTCTCTTTCTGTACACGAAATGCCTCTTCCTTTAACTTTCTCTTGAGTTTTGCATGCCTTTTTTCATTTTCCTTTTGCAGTTTTACCAACTCTCGTTCCTGTTCTACAGCTGTTTTGGCCGCTTTGAAGGATACTTGCTCAGGAGCTTCGTCTGAATCAGAGTCAGTCATCCCTTGTAATTTCTAAAAAGATCGGAAGGAATTGATTGAAAATTTGACAAAATTTTGACAAAATTTTGACTTGATTGAAGCACGTGTCTTCTGTTGTGGAATTTTGAGTTTTTTGCCCGTTCGAATCTACCGCGCCGCGGGGCAAAAATTTGCATGAAATTCCGTGATAATTTATTTTATTTTTTATCGATTTACAATTTAGGACACAAAGTGACATTTTGAGAGATTCCAGTTTATTTGGAAGGTCAGAGGGCATATCCTGAATTATGTCATCCATGTCACCATCACCGCCTGGGCCACATGAGTCACACAAAACCATTGACAAAGGACAATGACGTTCCAGCAGATGAGTAATCAAGTACCACTCTTCCGGATCTGAGAAAGATGTCATCTTCATCTCAAAGGTCATGGAAATGCGGAAGGTCATCTGCCAGCGGTGGTGGTATTGGAACTGGTGGATCAGAAAGGAGCGGTGGTGGCGGAAGTTGCACGGCGAACAATGAAAATCAAAAAGGTAATTAATAATGTCTAATGTTCTCTTCTAGGTGAAGATCACATTACCACAGTACAATTGGTTATTGAAAGTACAGTTGATAGATTTGTCCTTGGTTTGTGTTTAGATTTCGAAAATGAGGACACATCTACTGTCGTGGGTATGATTAGGATGCTAAGCTGCTCGGATCAAAACACTGCCCAAAGCATTCTTCTGGCGATGACGGGATCTGCAGAGAGTTGTCATGCATTGAGAAAAGCAGGTAAACTGTCAATTGGCGATGGATGACGGGCACGGTTTTATTAAACTTGTTTGAATTTCAGGTTGTATTCCAATACTAATCCAGATCCTTCATCCAATCAACATGCCTCCAGAGGTTCATCCTACTCTAGCTGCAAAAACTTTGGCTTCCCAAGCACTGAAGAACGTTGTGCAATTTAACTGTGATGAAAAGACGAAGCGGAAGGAGATCAAAGTACTTAAGCTTCTCGAGTCTTTGCGTTCCTACATTGACTATCTCAAAACCCAAGGTCAGGACCACTAGGGACAATTAGCACCACATGACAACAGTTACTTTTGACTAACTATTTTTTAAACTTCAGGGGGTGGTGACGGTGATCCGACAGCTAGTGAGAAGCATCCTGTTCAAAATTCAACTGCTCTCATGAAACTTTCCTTTGACGAGGATCATCGGAATGCAATGTGTCTCTTGGGAGCGATTCACACAATTGCAGATCTCATTCAGACTGATCATGCGGCGCACGGTATCAATGAGCATCCAGATTGCATTACAATGCGTCGCTACAACGGAATGACCCTTACAAATCTGACTGTTGGAGACAAGCGGAACAAATTACTTTTAGGAACAATGAAGGATTTCATGAGTGCATTGGTGGCACAGTTGGATTCACCCAGCGAAGATGTTTGCCAGGTCACTGCTTCCGTACTCAGAAATCTTTCATGGCATGCTTCCAGTGCTCTCAAAGCATCACTTTTGGATTCAAATGCTGTGAGGAAATTGATGTTTACTGCTATAAATGCCAAGAAAGAATCCACTCTGAAGGCAGCTCTCTCAGCCCTTTGGAATTTATCGGCTCACTCTCACGCTAACAAGGTCAGAGATTTTTTGTACATACTGAATTATCCATGCAACTGCTTTGGTCCACATTTTAGATTGCAATTTGTGAGACTCCTGATGCAATTGACTTCCTCGTGAGCCTTCTTGAGTCTCGGACGCTCACTATCGTTGAGAATGCAGGTGGAATTTTGACTAACATTTCCATTGTTGCCACCACGAATGAACCAACGCGTGAAGCTTTTCGTTCTGGTGGAATCTTGGAAATTCTTTTGGATCACTTGCAGTCTTCGAGTATCCTCATTGTTGGAAATGCGTGTGGAATGTTGTGGCATTTGTCGAATTGTGAACAGGTGAATTTTCTTAAATATAAGTTTGGAACAAAAACTTTGAAATGAAGAATGGTATTTTTGCTGACATTTTTTTTGTATAGAATCAAGAGAGCCTGATCCAGTTGGGAGCAGTGAGAAAACTCAAAGTACTTGCAGGATCGAAGCACGAACGAATCAAACACGGAGCTTGTTCAACATTGAGAAACATTCTCGGTCGAGCTGAGCCAATGGCATCCCAGCCTGTCCATTTGGTGCCAAACAAATCTCCCATCCCCGATCAACCAATGGATTTACGAACAACTTCTGCCGATCGAGCACACAAACCGTCAGACTTAAAATTCGCCAATGAGCCTCTGGACTTGTCCATTCATTCTTCCAAGTCAACACCAATCCACACCATTTCAGAAAACGAATTCGGCCCGAAGCTAAAATCAGTCCCATCATTTCTAAACCCTCCGCTTCAAAGTAAAAACTCCCTTAGCTACGACTCACCTAAAAACTTCAGCTCATGTCCAGAGTTCATCAGATATATTCAACCAGCTCACAAATCCTCGCCGCTTGACTTTAGTCAAGCAGAGGAAGGAGTAACTGCAGTCACGGAAGATGCGACAATAAATTATTCACTTCATTTTACTGAGCCCGAAGACACAGTGGCAGCTAAGAACGAGGACACGGTGAAAACGTATTACTGCGAAGGCACGCCACTCAACTTTTCCACTTCTAACTCAATGACGGATTTGACGCAAGTTGAAAAACCGGCGAAATTGAAGCCAATCATTGAAACTGAAACCACTGACGATCTTCCTCGGAAGTACTGCACTGAATCCACTCCAGCTACCTTCTCTCGAGCTTCCTCTCTCTCTTCAATTGCCTCAAATTTACAGGGTGGTGAGAACAAGGTGAGAAAATCGAAGCATTACAAGTTTATCAAGTTTAAATGTTTTTTGTTTGGTTAGGCTGAATACTTGGAAGAAGCCCCACCCAAAGCGAATGCACTCAAAGAAAAAGGGAAGCGGAACGTAACATTTTCTGCAGCAGACACACCGCTCATGTTTAGTCGAACTAGCTCAGTGAATTCACTTGACAGTGTTGATGTTAACTACGAAGACGCCGGAAGTGTTGTCAGCGAATTCAGGTAAGTACGGGACTGTACTTTTATCACAGGTTGTTGTGTTGAAAGTTACAATTTCTTTACAGTCGCAGAGCAAGTGAAGTCGTGTCCCCTTCGGAGCTTCCAGACTCGCCCAGGCAAATTGCGCCGCCACCTCAGTTTACATTCAACAGTTCTAGGGATCCAGCAGCCAGGAAGGAAGAAGAGATTGACACTGTAAAAGTTTTTGCAACTGCGGGAGAAAGCTGTGCCGTGAGTGGGGCTCATAGTGTTCGAAGTCTCAGTCCTCTTACGATTGATGACGAAGCAGAAACAAAAGTTGAGGAAGCAACGCAAGGAATTCAATTGCCAGTTACAGTGGTAAGATCTTGGGTCCACTCTAACTGGTTCTGGTATGCTAACTACCTTTTTACGTTTTAACATTTTTAGCAATCCGGCATTCGACGAGACCAAGTAGATGAGATGAAAATATTCGGAGTTGAAGACACGCCTTGCCGTGGAGTCTCCAATGCCACTTCCCTCAGTGACTTGGTTTGTGAAATTGAAAAAGCAGAACTTGAAGCAAATGTCACTGAAAAATCATTGGAGCAAGCCGCCTCCCCGCCACCACCCCCACTTCCACCGAAGCCAAATGCAAATTCAAAGGCCAAAGAAGGACCACCCCCGGAACCAGTGTATGTAGACACAGCTTCTCCATCGACAGATCCAAACGTGGAAAGCAACAGTGAAAAATCACCACCGCCTCCAGCTAGGCTTCCAAAGAGCAAATCTGAACTGGGTAAACTCAACACAAAGGCTATCAAAATGTCCACCAGCTACCACGAGAATTTAAAACGAGAAAACCAATTGGATCCTGAACTGGCTGCCTTGATTATGAAGGGGAAATCCCGAGTACGAGGCAACAAGGGCTCAGTTTCTAAACCTCCAGGGACGCACGGGAAAGTAAATGATATTCAGGATAGGCCAGTAGCAGTGAAAGTATCTAAAAAATTAAACGGCAGCCCACCAGCGGTGCTGACCCAAACTCAAGTTCGGGTTGAAAAGGCACCTGCGGAGCCAAAGAGTCCGAATGTGTCGACCTCAACTCCAGAACAAAATGGGACTCCCCAAAAAATGAAGAACAGCAATTGTAAAATAGAGCAGAGCACCACAAGCATGGGTTCAGAATGGATTGAAGAAGGGGACTCGCTGTCAATTCCTTCCCTGTCTATCAGCACTGCGTTCAAACTAGCACAGTCGAACACAGGTCAGAGTGGGAAAGAAGAAATGTCCAAAGAACTACCAGAAGGGAACAACGTGTTGGGATCATTGCTCCTCCAGAGCACAATCACCAGTGTTGAACCGCCGTCTGATCTCTCAAATCCCGTTTCCTCCACCGGATGTAAAAAGAGCAAGGTCACTAGCAACGACAGCAATATAATGAACCAGAAAATGGACTTTGATTTGGACAGTTCGATGATGAGTGTGGCGAGTTTGAAGACTGAGATTGCATCCATTGGCCCATTGGAAGAAGGCATGAAGGACTTGTCTATTAGCGGGGAGACTTATACAATAGGAGGGGGTGGGAGTGACCTAACTGACGCTGAAGAAAGTTTCTTTGACGATACAGAGTCTCTCGTGTCCCTGAACCAGGACAAGTCTGAACCAAATCAAAATGTACAACAAAATGGCGACCAGCTTGAGACCGAGGTTAAGCTCACACCACCAATGAACAATGAAGAAAGATTCCGTACTTTTACGGCCAAGAAGCATTCCTCTCCTCGTCAGAAAAGACGGGAAGACCCTGGACGGTACTTGACCCGAACGATTTCTCCACATACTCCACCACCTCTCCGTGACACAAATGGAAACCACTCTCCATCCCCCACATACTTTTCCACATTCAGAGTGGACAAGGCTCCACGGATTGTGAAGCCGATTTCAGCCACGAGCAATGAATCCAGTCCCAGCTCTTCTCCCAAAGGGATTCGAGGGCGGAGACAACCATTGTACTCATCCCTCCCTCCACAAAAGAAATTCGGACCGCCAATCCCACCCAAGCCAAATGCGTCTGGTGTTGTAGTGAGACCCACGAGAGCCTCTGAACTTCGAGCAGCCAGTTCAAGAGACTCGTCACCCAAGCAGAGTAAAAGTTCAAGCAAGAATTCCAGTACCAGCTCCCTCAACAATTCATCCACCGTACCACCCGTCGTAGCATCAACATACCAGCGAAAGACACCACCAAAACCCCCAGTCCGGACAACCCCTGCCAAGGGATTTGCTGTCGTTCGATCTGTTCGTAACTCCAATTCAAGCATGGGTTTCACTAGCGAGGATCAGCAACTGCCAGAACCTGGCTTCAGCACCCTGCCACGCTCACTCAAAACCAATGAGCTCCATTCGAAGGAAACATCGAAAGTTGGGAAGCTGAGTACATTCTGGAATCAGTTGATGAAAACACACAAGTCAGAGGGGACTAAAATGAGCGTAGAAAGCGTCCAAGGACATCATCATAATAGCGAGAAGAAAACAAAGTTTGGCTTCCATTTTGGTCGGAAGAAGAAGAGTCCAGAGAGCAGTTGGATTCCACGACCTGAAAACAACCGAGATGCCATCACGGGGTCAAACAATTTAAGGAATACGACCCAGGTTGATACAAATCTGGTCGAAACAGGCGCAGACAAGGGGGAGGTTCGAGTGGCGTCAACGACACCAGGGTCCTGCAGTTCCTTCACCTCATCGAAAATGACACCAGTCTAAAACAGCATTACACAAACAATGAGGAATGTGCATTTCTTTTTTGGAAAGGTCAAGATTAAGGTTCAAAGTTATTCCTATGTTTACCCAGAGATTATGGTTTAATTTATTTGTTCTTCCATTTCTTAATCTGTTATCCCTCAAGGTTTGTCCACTGAGTTGGATATTTAACTCCATGGGTTTGTGTCAAGTCCAAGGTCTATATTAGTCATTTACAAGACACAAGGAGATTGTCACTTTGTGGCGTCACTGTCTGCATTTCCTTTGTTCCTAATTGTCGTCGAGTAAAGTTTCGATTTATTAATAACTGGACACTGGCGTCAATTGATCAGTTGAGGAAGCGTGGGAAAGGGATTTGATCAGCAATTTTTTTGCAATCTGGATGCAGCTGCTGCTGACAAGGCTTGCAAAATGCAGATGCAGATGAATCATCGCTTTTAGACTTGGAGCCTTCTTATCATTTTAACTTGTCTGGGGCTTTTAATTTGAGTCCAAGATATCAGTTTTATTATTATTGACCCTTGACCTCATGACAAGGGATTTACAACAAGACTGGCTGCGGCGTCTGGCGTTTCCCTTCCTTCCTTTCGTGGGGAGAATCCCGCCCATCCATTTCTTTGCATTGCATATTTACATGCATTGGAACTTTGGCTTTGTTTTCAGTTCTCCTCTGGACTCCGACGGGACTGGACCACTAGTGGACCTGGACGCTGTTGACTGTCGTAGTTGTTTTAGTGTAGAAACGCTGGTAAAGGTCAGAGTCAGAGGTCAAGGGACAATTGCAATATAACATAATGTCCATGTATAATTCTTAGTGTTCCTTGCAGGATAGCCCTCGGGAGACTTATTGGAAATGAAAGTAACTTGCTATTGGCCTAGACTACAGTTAATTTAACTCATTTCCTTGATTAACTCTTTATCTTTCTTATATTGACAGGAAACGGTACTTCGTATCCTCAACTCGACCAAGGACAAGGAGCCAGTGAGTGGCGTATGTCGAAAGGACAGTGAATGTATATTCCAGTGCTCAGTTTGGGTCAGTGAAAGTCTTCTTCAGGAAGAACTCAATTTTGGACAGGTCAATAGCCTCAGACTTAGGCAATTGTCTAACCCTCCTCCTGAAATTAAAGCCAGGGATTCTTATCAATCTGTCACCAAGCTTGAACTCAGGTGATTCTGGGTCGCTGCTAATTAAAAAATTGAAACCTCTTTGGGGTTTAATAACTTTTTTTCTCTCTGGCAGTTGTCCAATTGAAGTTAGCTGGGTGTTTGGACTCAGCTCTATCCTACCGTCGTTGAACTGTATGTCGAAAGGACAGTGAATGTATATTCCAGTGCTCAGTTTGGGTCAGTGAAAGTCTTCTTCAGGAAGAACTCAATTTCGGACAGGTCAATAGCCTCAGACTTAGACAATTGTCTAACCCTCCTCCTGAAATTAAAGCCAGGGATTCTTACCAATCTGTCACCAAGCTTGAACTCAGGTGATTCTGGGTCGCTGCTAATAATTAGAAAATTGAAACCTCTTTGGGGTTTAATAACTTTTTTTCTCTCTGGCAGTTGTCCAATTGAAGTTAGCTGGGTGTTTGGACTCAGCTCTATCCTACCGTCGTTGAACTTTGTGCGATTTGGAATGTCCTGTTTTGAAGTTCCGTACGGTGACTGTCCTGTCGAAGCGTTGAGTCCGAATTGGCTTGCGAAATCTCCTTTGGTGAAGGAGCTCATGATCTCACTGGATCACCGGAAGCTTGTGCAGGATGACTATGATAAGCGAGGACTGGTTGAGACCTTGAATTCTATACTTAACTACAGCTCAAAGTACTTTGTAGGATTGATCAAGGCAGATCTTTATGTCCCATTCGAGGTCAAGATCGATGAGTTCTTGCGGAAGAATCCAATTCTTGCAGCTACAGGAGAGAAGAAGTCAATCCTCAAACATGGCACGGTGCACTTTCGGAGCAATTCTTATACAGACAAATCAGCTAAGGTGGACTATTTTGACATATCTTGAAACGCAGGATGTTAATATAAAATAATCTTTCTACTTTTAATGTAATCGACTTTAGACCCCGGTGCCTCAACCTCAGCTACAGCGAAGGGACAGTTTCGAGCCACTTGTGATGGACTTGCAACCAGCAAAGCGGTCCCGTTCAGCGACTATCGAGCTGTCTTCGGATGAAGATATTTCTCCAGTACCAACTTCAGCACCTGTTCCGGTGACATCACCAGCCAAAAAAATGAAGATTAGCACATCTCCTCCTTCTGCTGAATGCCAACTTCCGGCAGCTCAGCTAAAAAGTTACCAGCAAAACATCGCACCGACTANCGTTATCATCATTCCACTCCTGATTTTGACCAATCTCTATATTCCCTTGAGAAAAACTCATCGCGTTCACGTAAATTAACTTTGAACTTATTTTAATCCTAACAAATTATGACTTACTTTATAATTTAGCTTCCAACAATGGGACGGAGAGTAACGGCGAGCTTCAATTCTACCGAAGGACCTCGTCTACTGATGACACTGAAACCCCATGCGTCAAGAAGGAGCAGATCAACTTCAATGACATGTTCACCCGCAGAATGGACTGATTACCTTATTACAATCTCAACTTTAAAGTATAACTATCCAGTGTCACAAACTTATGTGTGATTCAATTAAATTAGTCTAATAACATCATCATAATATTGTTTTATATTATATCGTGTTATACCTTGTTATCAAGAGTATTTTAATAAAATTAATACCGTTGACATTCCTGAGTAGATTTCTCATGTAACATTCATATGGACCAAAATGAATTAGGATTAATGAGAGCCAGTGGCTTTGGCTCTTCACCGGAACCGGAAGAGTCAAATGATGCTTTGGATTTAGCCGTAGACTGCATGACTCCGCACCTGCGACTGCCACAATCCTTCTGCAATTGAAATTAAAAGAAATGTGACAACTTGTGATTATGTCAAAAACGTAGTTGTAATTTAGAATTGTAACGATTCAGGCAAATAAAGGATTTGGAAGGTAGAAACGGCAGGAAGCGGAGAGAAAGTAAATTCCAGACTCCTGTGCTTTCTCTCTGACCGGCCAGGGGCAGGGGAGGTTCCCCCAGACACCAGCAGAAGTAACCCGAGCGTCAATGTTGTGACGACGTCCGCCGCCCGTTCTCTTGGAAACTCAATCAAACACCATTGGAAAAATAAATAACAAATAATAAAACACCAGCGAATTTGTGACTGCAAGCTACTACACAGTTTCCAGCCAACTGGACAGAAAAAAACTGGACAGAAAACCGAGTGAGAACAAATGTCATTACTATTGACATGGACACATCATCGGAATCCGATCCTCCTGTCCCCAAGAAGCGTACCGTGGCCAATGTGACACGCCCTTTGTCACCAGTTTCACCAGACTCTACACCAAGTCGAAAACCTCCACTGCCTGCTGCACGTAATGGCCGCACTCCACCGCGGAGAGATGATGACCGTGACTCCCAGAAACCCCGCCTGCCGAAACCCAAAGGGAAACGTAGCCTTCTTCCCACGAGTTCTTCTGCCTCTGCTCCCAGCGCACCGCCAATGAGCAGTGACAATCAAGACGAGATCGAAGTCGCCGAGCCCTCAGTGAAGCCTGTCAAGAAAAAGCAGACAAAACAACGGAGCCGTGGAGCGAACCCACTTAGGAAAGCATCAGAGGAAGTAGTCACAATTGATGAAGAAGTGGTCACAACAGGGAGGGAAGATGTCGAAGACACTGTAAGAATCAAGGACATCCTCCGCTCCTTCCAGGATGACATTGTCCCCGTCAAAAGTTCGCAGCGGAACAAGTGGCAGCAGAAGTTGGATGAAATCCAATCCCAGCTCTTGTTCGCTGACGAAACTGTTGGAAGAAGCTTCGAGACTGTCACAGGTGGTGATGGAGGCTCTGTCCCGTCAAAGTGGAAGTCAGCAGCGTCCTTGATTCCACGGGACAGGCCAGGTGATGAAGACGAGGACATAGAGTTCAGGAACACGTGGTCAATCAAGCTCTTTCATAAAATACCACCGATGAGTAACTACTGCAGTGGCCTAGCAGCAGGACTTTTGCTTTGGAAAGCAATTTTTGTGGTAAATTAGCTAGAAGTCCGCTACAGCAAATCTGATTTACTTCAAATCGACTCACTGACGAATTCCTTGTAGATTTCTCAGGCGGTGGCAGGGACGGGGTTCACATTGAGTCCATTCCTGTGGGTTTTGTACTGGTCATTGACCTCTTTCTTGCTTCTCATCACTATCCTCGGATTCATGATCAAGTACATACCTTGAAATAACTGAAAGAAATCACGATGTTTTTGTTACAGCAGTTTCTGTTGTTACAGGATAGAGGTCGAGGATTTTTCAGTGCTGAGCGCCATCCTGCGCTACGTCCCTTGTGCAGCCATTTTTGCTACTTATTACTTGGGGAAGGCCATTGACCTCCAGAGGGAAGAATGTAAACTATACTTGCAAGTGGCCAAGGAGGATCTTCAGCATGTCCACTTGACATACCCCTGCGATGAGTCAGTGGCCAGAGTCAACTGGGAATCGCCAAGTGTCTACTGGAAGATAAGTCTTGACCTCTTCCCAGTCCTGGGGTCACTTTTCATCTACACTTTCCTTCATTTCAGCCGACAAGCAAAATATTGATGTAATTAAATCCAATGTTACGACAGTTAAAATGGCAAGAATATTTTAGGGTAATGGGCGGTATGAGTTTGAGCAAATGACTTTTATTGGCTTAGAATGAAAGTATGTTCTGTCGTCTTCTGTAGCGGTCTAGGCGCAGGCGTGGCTGTTATATTATTCCTCCGACGATTACCACCGCTGCAGAGAATCAGCGGACACCTTGACCCGTAATCGTTTGCATCAACCACGACCTCCCCTGGCTTCTTGTTCGTACAAAAAACTGCATGATTACGAACAGTGCATTGGTCATCGCTGCTACAGGCGAATGGATTGTTACAAGGGTCCCAGCATTTCTTATTTCGACAAACTTTGTTCGAAGTACAATCGTCGTGGTTTAAACAAGGTTTGGTCACAAATGGACGCACAGCGGGTTGTCTCAACGTCACTGCAGCCGGTTTCTGACAGATGAGTGAATGCTGGACTACTTTGCACGTAGAGTTATTCCCACAAGGATTAAATTTTTGGCAAGGGTTGACACAATTGGGGAAATCACAGAGTTGCGACAGTGGACAGTCCTTGTCCCTGTGACACTGCGGAGTGCAGTTCGGGCCTGAGAAACCTTTCTTACAAGTGCAGAACTGGAGGGTGTTGCGGACAACACATTCTGACCCAGTGGCAGGTCCACAGTCTCGGCTTAGTCCACATGATTTCCCAGGGGTCGCTGTAATTGTTAGTACAGAGTGAAGCATTCTAGTCACCTGAAATTATGAGAACTTACGGAAACTTTTCTTCAAGCATCGTGGAAACTGATTGGTTACTTGACATTCTGCAACCTGACTATCACAGTCGTAGTTCTCACAAGGATTTTCACAACTACCAAGGGTCAAGTTGCAGAATGACTCAAGGCCACAGTCAGTGTTGACCTTGCAAGGCTTCTCACATCCATCGTACGGGTTTCCGGTGTATGAATCCATGCATCGGCACATCGGACTTTTTCCAATGACAGTGCAAATGGAGTTTCGCCCACAGGGTGATGGATCGCAGGTTGTCATGTCTAGAATTCCAATGAAGGAGTGGTGAAACTGATTTTGCTTGAACGTTAGATGGCGTGTGTCTTACTTGTGCGTTCCTCATGTTCTTTTGCAGACACCGTGAATTCAATTATCTTGAACAAATTGCCATAAGTGGTAGTGCAGACGTAAATCCCTGAAGGGTCTTCTGTCCTTACTTGCAATTTAAATCCATGTCGAGGATCGTAACTTTCATTTTCCACACGGCCCAGGACACCCTATGATTGTAATGCTTTAGAAATGGACAGTTGCATTACATCACAGTCCCTTTCTTACTCCGATGGACTTCTGAAGTGTGACTCTGGCTTCCTTCAAGGACACAGAACAAGGTATATCCAGTGACGTTTCATTTCCAGTGTACAAAATATGCCTCCCAGCGGAAGCAACAAAGATCCCTTGACCTGGTTCAATATAAGTCAAACTTTTTAGTTGAAGGAAGTCCATTAAAATCCAGAATGTCCAGAATCTCAACTAACCTGGGACATACAGATGGAAGAATGTTGACAAAGTTGGAGTCGCGGTGCTTCCGCATCTGTAATTCCCCGTGTGTTGCTCCTTCGTAGAATTAATTACCAACTCTGCCCCGTACCTCAAGGAAATATCTCCATTCCTGACTTCCTTGATAACTTCCACCTTAGTTTTTGAATGAAATTCCGGAATCTGGGGATAGGAGGAAAATAGCGTTAAAAAACAACACAATTTGCACAACAACATTGGGTTATACCCCATTCCCTTCGTAAATCCACTGGACGGGATAATTGGCGAAACACTGAAGACTAAGAATTTCTTCATTTTTTAGAACAATGTCTGAATTCACTTTGCTCCCGACGAATCGGAATGGCAGAGACACTTTGATTTCTGGTGGATTTCTGAAATCGATGTCGCACGAGGTCAATAAATACTGGCCGCTAAATAGGAAAAGTAAATACGTCGAGGATAGCGAGGTAGTCTTCATGGTTGTAAAATTCAGACTGAATTTCAAGGATGGTTGGTCCCACGTAATTATGGACGAGACGTCATCCCTCAAATGGAAAATTAGTAGTGTCCACTGCAGACAAAAAACTACACATGCTGCTGAATGAATTAATTGCGAAGGTGAATTGGTGAAGAGGACTTGGTCAGAAAGCAAGTTTTTACAACTAAGCTAACCCCGAATGCACTAAACTCGAGCTACCAATTATTGACAAATTCACAAACCTTCAGGTACATAATCAAACGGGTTTACATTTTTATTTTCCGAATAGTTTCCTAATTTCTTAATTAAATTATTGCATTAGGTTCTGAATTTTGAAGGGTTCCACTTTTGTATTTAGAAATCCCACTTCCTTGTACGCAAAGATGGCTTCGAAACCGTAGTTTGCACGACCCTCCTCGCTTGAAAACATCCGAAGTCCTTCTGCTTCAAACTTCATCCACCAAATGCCAAGGTGGTTTAAACTGAGAATAGGAAGATGTAGCTCAATTATCAACTGGGCGAATGGTAATCCATCTCGGAAGTTGGCCATGACACTACCCAGTGCTTCCCACTCTGCTCCTTCCACGTCCATTTTGAGTACGTCGATGAAGCTCACTTGGTTCTTGGCCATGAGGGACTTCAACGACTTCATGTTCTCACCTTCCACCGATGAGATCCCAATTGCATGAAAGAAGGCTCGATCCGGAAATGTATAGACGATTTTAGGCACTCTCTTGAGGACCAAGGGTATGGTCAAACAGGTGGAGAATGCAGTGCTTAGTATTCTGCAGAAGTTCCTCTTCAAAGGAAGTGTCATTTCCAATCCCAAAGGAGAAGATGATACAATCCGGCTTCATCACGAGTTCACTGAATCCGCAAATTGTCTTCCCACCATCACCAACTCGGCCGATTCGTTCACTGGTGAAAGGGCAGCTAAAGCTTGGGTAGAAAAAGTCCCAAATGTGAGTCCCCGTCTTGCTGTCAGATCCGTGGAGGGTCAAGTTCAGTTGATCTCTGTCGATTCTCCGAAGCCGCTCACGAGCTCGTTGCCAGTTACCTTCTGCTTCCAACAATTGCTGGGAGATAAAGTGCCGTCGACACTTCTCACAATCAGTCGGGTCCACTGGTGGCACTGGGAATAAAAAAAAACTCCATTCAATTCTTCAATGCTCAATTTTTTCAATGTTCACTAAACTTCAAGCTTACGTTTTTGCATTTCTTTCCGTTTGTGATTTTCTTTAAATGCAGCCACTGCAGCTTGTTTCCCCGTCACAGCCAATTTCAGATGGAGCAAATACGTACTCCATGTCAAGGTCACAAGGATCAAACAAGTGGCGAACATCTTCGGTCTGTGCCTCGAGAAGATCCCACACGTATTCATTTTCAATGTAAAATTCTAAACAAAATATCAAGAGAAAAGAAGTCCTGCCGTATTTTTGAGCAAAAATTTTGATTCAAAAGTGCTGGCACACAAGCTCTTGAACAAAGGAAGGTCAATGACCTCTGCCACTTGTCCGAAAGCCGCCGCCGTAAGATGGCGCATGACGCCTCGCAGCCTACGCAAACACTGGTTTTGTTCTAAAAAAAAACCAGTTTCGAAGTTAAAAATGAAAATTTTATTTTCTGAAATTCTTCCAAATTCATCTCCTTTTTGATACAACGACCTTCTAAGAATTAAGCTCATACTAAAACTTAAGTTAACTCTTCATTCTGACCATTACAAACACAAAATGCCTATAAATACGCTATAACTTCAATTACCAATCAGTGAAAAAGTTTACGTAATAATCGGTTATTGTATTGTACTTTGGATTGTAATTTAACTTTGTTAGCTAAGTTTCCTTTTCCTTTGCAAATTGCAATTTACAACATTTATGGCAATTAGAAATTGGCATTCTTATACAACCCTCATTTCGTAAACACTGGATTGCGTCTTTTAAAATCTACCTTCATTCTAACCCCTTTTACGCACAACCACCACCGGAAGTGAAATTATCCAATACTGTCCCTTCAACAACTTTTTTTTAAAGCGACGCCCGTGTAAAAGCATTTTAGCCACCATTTGTAATAGCACTAAATAATTCTAAGTCTAAAAGAGACTAGAGAAATCCCGACTAGACTGACTACACGCTTATAATCTCCAGTGTAATTGGTCTTGTCTTTGACACATTCCAATAACATCTTAATTAAAACACACAGATTAGAAAAGCGATTAACTCTCCTGTGGAATGAGCAGGGAACACACACGCACACAGAATTGACATCGTAACTCGTAATATAATAACTCTATTGGTATAAGTAATCACATTATCTTTCTGTCTTAAATGAATCAGCGTGCTACTGAAAGCAACTGAAGTTCCTTTCTGAGGACCATTATAAAGAGAAAGCTCCATAAGAACAATGCTATGCAGCGATCATGCAACCATGAGCAGAGAGGTCAGATCCATCATGGGATTTGTAGAGATTCATAAAGTAAGAATTAATCTCTAAACTCCGAAAGAGGAGGAACATGGAAAAGCTAGTTAACACCATAAAAATCCAATTTGAACAGGAGGAATGGAGTTGACATCACAAAGTTTGTAGCGTAGTACGAACAAGGAGTTTGTGATTGGGAGAAAGCGGACGATCAGGGGTTATACACAAAAGGATTTGCAAAATTGCAAAATGGGATGCGCCGGTGGTGGTGGTCGACACCTGAGATCCGTTTCTGAAATGGCCGAACTGCATTTTTTTTCGTTTTTCAAGTGTAGTCCATTTTTTAAAATAGGTAGCCTTCCGTAGAGTCCAATTGCTATGGCTCCTCTCCAATGTTCCGGATGAGACAGAGTGAAAACAGAACACCGAGGATCTGGATATGGAAATGGACAATTTAGTGTGTAGGTCAAGGTCTATGAAAAGGTCAAGTGTACTGCGTATACCTGAAGAAGTGCTAGACCGCCTGAACTCGCCCCGATGATAATGAGGTAACACCAGAACCAACGCATGAGCTCTTCCATGCAACCCTGGAACGCCAATCAAAAATTACCAATTAAAAACCAGCCGTCTACAAGTTCCTTTAATTAGTTAGCATTCCCGTTTCCATTACCCGGTCGTATCTGTCGATGCCAGTGATTGCATCCGGTTTCTGACATTCCCTAAAATTGGCTGGGTTTGGTTTCATCCATGGCTCTTCCTCTTGATACTGTCAAAATGTTTTAAATGTTGAAACCACAAGGGAAAATTAGCTAAATAAAAGTTAGAAATTGGCTAACCGCAGTCGACAGAGGACAACACGTGAGCGGATACGTGGATGACATATTGAACTTTCCATTCTGATCGTAGAGCTTATTATAATCATTCCCAGACTCAACTCCGCAACACTTCATCTGTAAATCAAGTCCATATGAAGAGAATGAAATCGCATGTGCGTGATTGAGTCTTTTACCGAATATTGAGCGTGATTGAAAGCAGCCGTGAAGTCATGTTCGTGTGTGTACTTTGTACTCCATTCGATCTTCAACTGGGCCTTGGCTGTGGCCGAGTCTGGAAATGTCCACCAGCAGTACAGTGTCCCTAGGCCAAGGGCTGCTTCCACGAAGCAAATCAGAATCAGGAAAAAGATGTACTGGAAAATGGGAAAACAAATTAAAGACCTTAATCTTTTTGGCAAGTAATGAATGCCTGGTTTTAATCTCGGCGTTTTTCCCTTACAGTTCCAATCATGCATTTGCTTTCTTGAAGCGCTCCGCAGCATCCGAAGAATCCTACAAATAGGATTATCCCACCGACCCCGATACTTCCGTAAGCGACATAGTCCACAATCTCCCGTGGGTACTTGTGGATATTGTCATGTTCCAGTAGAGTGTAGAGATACGAGTAGGATTTATCGTACAACAGCACCACGCCCAGTGCCACAAATGCACAGCCAGAGATCTGCCAAGTGACAATGAAGTCCAGTTAGTCCTTTTGTCTAAAAGTTAAAACTAGGCCTACATAATAGGTTAAAGTTACAGTCAAACTCACCCAGAATAAAAGGTTGTATAGAATTACAAAGGTCTTTGAGCATTTCGGTCCGCAGCATCCTGCCATTTTATTGTGTTTTTAACCTTCCGGAAGTTTGTGAATGAGGTTTTCAACCAATCAAAAGCCCAGGAGCTGGACACGATGGACTGGTTGTAAGTTAGCTGGATGGCTCCGCTGCAAAAACAAGTGTGTCACGGTATATTATAAACCTTCAGTTTAAATTGGGATTTTTATTAACAATCTGCAACGATTCATTACTCAAATTAACTTCAATTTCAACCCATACAAAGCAGAAATTCCTTTGCCCGTCTAAACGGCCTTCAACGCTAATAAAAAGTAGAAACTCTAGAGCTAAAATTATACCCTTTGCAATCGGATTTCGGATCTAAAAAGAAAGAGATCGATAGAGTTGCCCAATAGACAGGAAATTGAGAGCTGAAGTGTCGTCGTGTGTGTTTTATCTCCAGAATCTCGTCCTTTTGTTTGACATGTGACAATATGCCTGATTAGCTTTTTATTGGATTTCTTATGTACTACTCTATTAATTTAGGAACACACGGGAAAGCATTCATGTCCGGTCGGAAATTGACATCGTGTCAATTCTCACAGGCTTTGGGTTTCTTTTGCGTGTTTTTCGACATTGTTGTGTCCTTGTGGGTCCAATGTCGCCTAGCACCAGGCTCAATGTCAACCCAAATCCACACTCGACATGGTACTCGCTTTACCTTTTCAACTTAAGTATTTCGCCTGTATTTCAATTTTGCATCCTTTATCCCCAAGACTTTCTTCACCTGTCTACACTTTCTCCTAGGGTCATTGACCCCGAATTCACTCGAGATGCACCTCTTCCCTACTTCCAAATGATGCTTTACGGTTCTTGAAAAAGTCATTAGGCCCATTTCGCACCATTAGCTCTAATAATTACCACCACCATACCTATAACCACGTCTTCCAGTGACACAAACTCCATAGGAAGTTTTTGTACAAAGGCGTGAGCACTTTCCAGCACTTACTTGGCATGGCCGAGGAAGTCTGGATGAACAAGGACTCTTATCGACCAGCGCACAAGGGCCGCTTTCTCCTTGGTTCCTATCACGTTTGAGCTTCTAGCTCCAAAAGCAGGAGATTGAAGGCACGGCAGGGGGCTTATAAAAAGTAGAATGAGTTTTAACCACGCCAGCCCTTGAGCAAAGTGCATTCTGAGCCAGCAGTCGCTCCCATTAACAAGTTTAAAGGTCAATTAAAGCCTTGAATGGATGACATGTAAACAAATGGGAAGATGCATCACCGCATCGTCTGGCTTCTGTTTTCAATGAAGGCAGAAAAAGTAGGTTTAAGAATAAACAATCTTGGGATCTTTACAGACTCATCTCTTTTTTCAGTGGAAGTGGATGATTAAATTCTGCTAAGAGGAATGAAAGGGAATTCCTCGATGGATTCTGTAGAGAATTGAGGAATGATGGAGCAACAGGCACCGCTTCCAATGAAGATCATCCAATTTCCCTTTGGGGTTAAAATATCTTAATCCAGTAATGGAAACTGCCCACTTGAACACGAAGAATAAGAAATCCCCGGAAATTGGATCAATAGATTTGGTTGATTTAGAAAATGAAGGTATCTCCTTCCGCTTGTCTATAGGAAATCCGCCTACTGCAATAACTATCAAGAGCGGTGCAGACACGCAAAGAGTTCACGTGTTGCTAATGAGTATTGGAGAAAGTAAAGGTGAAAGTTACCTGCAACTGTGGGAGAGAGCGGCTGATTTTTACAACTTGAAGGAATCCAGATTTCCGCTTCCAAAATGGCAACTCTCCAGAGGCGACAGAGACTTAGCAGAATCCGACACTTTTCCACTAATCGCTGGGCGACGCTTTTCTGCTTCTTGGTTGGAGAGTAGCCGAATTGAAACTAAAAAGTCAAAAGTTCTTGTGTTCTTCTCCCTCCGAAGTGTCGTTCTCGCCTTCTCGTGCAAGACTCCTACTATAAAAATTCGGAGTGGTCCGATTTCGGGCGCTGCCTTCTCCCCTACTTCCGTTCGTCTGCCACTTCGCCTCCAAGCCGTGCGTCTGCTCCAGAATTCCAATCTACTTTGTAGGAAATGGAGGGGGAAGGAGGGTGTGTGCTTCCACGGCCACGCATCAACAAACAACGTCCGGGAAATGGAATTCGTGCCGCTTCCACTCTGGATCTACTAAATCAACTCCAGGAATCCTAGAAACAAAGACGTCTTCTTCACTCACTCCTGAAATCCAGAAACAAAAGAGATCAGAGAAAAGACTATAAAAGTTTGAGCAAGATAGGAGTGTACACAGGCACTTACCTTGAGTTAATTAAACTAAAACTAAAGAAAAACATACCTGTACATTTCAACATTTGGGATTTAATATTCAAGAAAAATAGGCACAAAATAAGTACCTTTACAAAGGGTTTGAGCAACAAGGGCAGGAACAACCCACGGAAATATTAATTGTGAACAAGTTTACGAGATATTTAAACTTGCGTAAAAGCGTATTTGAAGGGAGAAACTGAACAGGAAACTGCGCAGAGGCAGTAACCACATTATGAGAAATTAAATTTTACAATTGATCAATCGAGCAAGATGACCTCCAGTCGTGCTTGTTTTGACGGAGTATTGCTGACGACGGATTCGTTTTTACGTTTCCTGGAGCCTTGCTGAGGATTCGGGACTGAGATCGACCGCGGATTAGGGATATTCTTGACCTCTCCAACTTTTTTCTCAAGAGCAGGGGTGGAGACGACAGCCATGAGTTCCGGTTCCTTGGCCAACATGTGGAACAGCAGGCTACATCGAGCATGAAGTTCTTCCTTTGTTCGAGTTCGTAGGAACACGGACATTTCCGGATTGAGCCTATTGTAAACATTACCTAAAGTCACAGAATCTATGTACAGTATGGTAGTCATTAAATTCCGCTCACCGGAAAGTACTTTCCAAAGCATTAAATGGCACCGACGATCCATTCTCGTAGATACGATGCAACGTACAAAGAATTAGCCGATCCTCATCAATATTGAACCTGCTTCCTTGCCATGATGGTGGATCAAATGTCACTTGGAGTTCAGTCTTTGGATTCTTGTACTGAGCAATCTATCGAAATTAAAATGAATTTGACCTTTAAAACGACGGAAAATGACGATTGGAAAATGCGTTCGAACCTTTGCAGCCAAGAGATTCTTCCAGGTAGACAGATTAGGAAGTGCAAGCAATTGGTCCATTTTGTGACTTTTAAGGTTAGCTTCAACGTCGCAAATTTCGTGGAATCGCTGGAGAAAAACTTGATGATACGCAACGACATCCTCCGGTTCCATCTTGTTCATGGCAGAACAAATCAGCTCCATATTTTCGACTCCAATGACGCCCAAAGCATTCCAATACTTCCAAAACATTGATCTGCTCATCTTGTTTGCAAAGCTCTAAATACGAGACAAAAATTGGTTTGAAAGATATTTAAAATACAGAATTTAAATGCAACTTACTTCTTTTCTGAGGATTGACATTTCTCGTTTTTCATGAGGATTAAGCGGTTCGCATTTCTTGAGACGTTGGATTTCACTTTCACGAAAATTCTTAGCGTCTGACTGCGATCCTGAATCAAAGTCCCAACTGGGAACCTATACAGCAGAAAAGTTAGCATTCGGATTATAATAGGTTGTGCCGTTTAGTCTACCTTTGAAAGATGAGTCTTCTTATAGTAGTCGAGTGCTTTGAAATGCAACTCGAGTAATCGCGGTGAGCAAAAGTGAAAATCAAACAGGGGCTGTGGTCGCGTCTGTATGGGTTCATTTGGCGACTTTCGTACTTTTGGCGGCGTTGGTTCCTTCAAGGATTTTTGGACTTTGGTTTCAGCGTGCTGCCAATTGGATTCAATTTTGAGGGTAGACTGCTCCGTACCAAAGCCCTTCTTGGCCTTAGATGATGGGGTCGCACCGTCATCGCTGTCTTCACCAGAATCTGTAGATACTGGACCTTCTTGCTCTGGTTCATAACTTGGATCTTGCACATTATCCACTGTGTCGACATCGAATATATTCTGCCGACGTCCGTGACTGAGAATATTGAAGGCATCTTGAGATTGCTTCGTTTTTTGTCGCGCACGAAGAACTCTACGAAAACATAAGTTATTCTTACTTATAAATGCGAATGATCTTCGCTGAATTCTGCATTACCTGTAATCCTTGCCCTCAAAGTTATGGCAGGAAAAAACTGGAAATCTCGTTGCAATTACTTTCTCTGAAACCGGTGCTGGTTCTTCAAGGACGAAATTCCGAAGTGATGACTCTTCCAAGGCTCCAAGTTTGCTGTGCATCTCGTTCGAGCGGATTTTCGAACGAGCCAAAATCTCGTCAATACTATCGTCAGACACAGTCGACTCTTTGGAAGCTATGATACTTTCTGCTCCGAATTGAACTATTTTCCTCATCTCATCCTTCGATGGCTTGTTTGTTCCATTGTTGAGCAATCGGCCTAAAATATTAAAAATAATTGTCGCTATGAATCTCGAATCAAAAGCTAAAAGTCAAAGCTCCAGAGGAGTACCTGCTTGAATCACTTTGTGGTCCAAAAAAAGTTTAACCTCAGCTCTCTCCACAACCTTCTCATCGACAGTATTTTCCGCAATGAGACGAAAGACTCTGACTTGTTTCGTCTGTCCTATGCGATGGCAGCGATCTTGCGCTTGAATATCCACTTGTGGGTTCCAGTCAGAATCAAAAATGATGACAACATCTGCTGTAGCCAAATTAATTCCGAGCCCTCCCGCCCTGGTAGACAACAAGAAAACGAACTGTTTGCTTCCGGGGGCGTTGAACTCATCGATGGATTCTTCTCGATTAGAGCTATCCTGTCCATCCAAGCGACAAAACTAAAATACAAAAATAGATACAAAATTCAAATCTTTTACGAGGAAGATGAACTTACTTTCCACTTTTTCCAGACCAAGTAGTCTTCAAGGATATTCAGCATTTTTACAAACTGGCTAAAAATGAGAACTCGGGATCCCTCTGACTGCAGTTTTGGAAGGAGCTTATCCAAGACGACCATTTTCCCAGAACTAGTAACAATATGATCGCCTTCGGAATATGGAGGCCCAGGCTCGGCTTCGGGAAACAGATAGGGATGACAAGTGACCTTCCTTAAGTGTATCAAAACATTGGCGAGAGGCGTTTTGACCAACTCTCCCGTATTGAAAGCAGTTGTAAAGACCTCATCCATCAGAACCTTCCGGTACCTTAAAAGATGTTTCGAGTTGTATTAAATAATCTAAGATAAAGAGATAATTACCATTCTCTTTGAAGTTTAGATAATCCAACGTAGACCTTGATCTCTTTTTTCGGAGCCAGACTCTTCTCGACGTCAGCCTTGACACGTCGAAGTAGAAATGGACGTAAAATTCGATGCAATCGATCCACCATACTCGTATTTTCGAGACATGCTTCTGTGTCAAACCAGGAATCAAAATCCTGTAAAGGTTCTTTGTCAGAGACAATCTACAGGTTCGAATGCTTAAATGTCATTGCTTACCTCTGCCGAATTGAAGACATCGGGAAGAAGAAAGTTGAGTAAGGACCAAAGTTCATGCAAGTTGTTTTGAAGCGGAGTTCCAGTGAGAAGGAGTCGATTAGTACACTTCAGCGTTCTGGCGATTTTGGATAGTAGGGAATTTTCATTCTTGATCCGGTGCGCTTCATCAATAATTAAATACTCGAAGTGGAACTTCTGCAAAACAGTCTTCTCAGCTAAAACCATGTTATACGTGGTAACACAAACGTTCCACTTCCTTTTCATTAGCGTCTTCTTGATGAAGTCAGGCTGTGAGAGTAAAAAGTGTTTTGAAATTTGAGGGGTTGAAGGGTTGAACGAGGTCAAACATTGAATACTAACCCTTTCCTTCTTCGTTCCGTAGAGTAAGACACATTTCAAACTGGGCAACCATTTTTTCACTTCTTTTTCCCAATTATAAAGTGTGGACAACGGTACAATCACGAGATGAGGGCCTACAACATTGCGATGGTGGAGCAAATATCTGAACAAAGATATACCAAAAGAGTTAAAAGAAATTGCTCATTCATCTTCCGATCAATTTAACCTTCTCACCCTAGTAGTGCTATCGTCTGAATTGTTTTGCCGAGGCCCATTTCATCAGCCAGAATGCCATTTATTCCGTTCTCATAGAGGGAAATCATCCAATTTAACCCGCGGACCTGCTCAAGTGTCATCGAAAATAAAATTATATTAAAAAATGTTTCATCCATGGTTTCTGTTGTTTGCTTTATACCTGGTAGTCTCTCAGCTCCGTGTTTTTGATGAAACCAGGACTCGACTCAAAGGAAGGTACAGCTCTCTTCTTCTGGCCTACTTCCTCTCCAGCTCTAGAAAATAAATGCCATTGTCAACGTTTTCTCCAGTGTATTTTTCTTCGCTCTATACCTCTCTGCCTTGAGCAGGAGTCCTTTCAATGCATTTTGCTTCTTTGGTCTTGCAACCTTAGCCTCGATTTTATTATCCTTGTTATCTTCAGCAGTACTTGTCTTCAACGGCATTGGATCGACAAAGTGAGAGAAAATAGCCGTCTGCTTCATCAAGAACTGCAATCGATTCTGACGCCCCCGTTCCTAAAGAATTGTGTAAAACATTAGCATGATTTTCAATAACAAAAATTAAATTAAAACAAAATACATTAGCCTCCCGGCCTTGGGCATATTCCAAGTTACGCCTTTCCGTCACAGTCATGAGGGTAGAATCATTTGAATCTGTATCTTCAATTAGCGACGCTGAAACATAACCAAATTAGGTCGTACTTGTTTAAAATTAAAGTTACAGACAGAAAGGCATCATACCATGGCCAGAAGCGGATGAAGTTGATGCCAGCGTTGCATTTGAGAGTGACCAGTCACCCTGGTCACTGTTCAAGTTCTCAACATCAGAGACATATTCCGATCCATCTGAAGAGTCCGAGGTGATGCAGATGATCATCGGGTCTTCAGTCATATTTTGGTGCCGCTTTACAGGTGAAATGGGCATAGCCATTCTAAAGGCCAAAGGTCAAATTAAGAAAACCCACAACGTAGGTACAACACATCAGATCAGGAGGAAGATAAAAGAGAAGAGAAGGAACTTAACTTACCCAGTTGCACAACAGTAAGCAGTGAGTGTATGAACAAAGCCTTCTTACTCACAGAATGACAGAATAATGGAAAGGGACTCAATAAAACTCAAATTAAATATAGAAAAGGTCAAGTAGCCCAGCAGAAGAAAGGGACGAGAAGAACCACGCTGCAGCCTCTCTCTCAGGCAGGACGAGGAACAACAAACAAGGAGAAGAAATGAAAGGAATGAAAAATTGAGCCTTCGCCGGACAGTCAGGGGTAAATCCCAGTTTTTCAGGATTCAGTCCCCTATTTTTAACTTCCTAACATAAATAGGCCTGAGTCCTGAAAAATCAGGAGTTTTCCCGAGGACCCGGTGTATGAGTCTGAATAAGCTAGGACTGAGTTCCGAAAAATCGGAACTCTTCGAATTTTCCTCACGTTTATCAACTCCGAAGTGCTTCCTGGAAGTCGTTTCCGCCATGCGATTTTTGTCATTTTTTGCGTAAAACCGTATATTATAATGAACATTTTGTTGCTGGAATAAGGATCCTGCTTTCAGGTGTAGAAGTTATTTTTAAAATTAAAAGTTTAAACTAAAAACAGATTTTCGGAGAAGTTGATAGTTGCGCCAAAAACCTGCAAACCTTTTCACAATCCGCATTCTGACTGCAGTAGTTTTACACTATAGCGCTGGCATTGTTTTCAGAAATGTAAGAACAGTGTTTAAAAAAGTGAAGTGGGTCCGAAAAGTTTAGGACTGGGGCCTGAATAATCGGAATCAGTCCAAGACCCAATAATTCGGGATCCAAAGAAATCGCAGCCATAAACTCAAATGTTCCTGAGACAGGGTCCTCAAAACACAGGATCCAGTCCTATTAATTTGGGATTGCGGAGTCCAAGTTCTTCCAGACTCAATCCCGATTTTTGGACTTTACCCCTGACTGCCGGTGGCCGGAACAGAAATGACAAACGAAAGGAGGGAAGACAATTTTTTGCCGCCACAAGTCTCGTCTTGCCTCTATCCAAAATGAAAACGTTTAGATTTGAATTCACAATTTTACTAAGTGAGTTACTAAATACTAAAGGTCAACCGAGGTCAGAGGTCAAAGGAATGCATCGATGTTAACTCCTCCCTAGGTTCCTCGTTTTGTATTCAATAATAACATTTAAAGAATTTCCACTCGTAAGAGCCTTGTTTTTTAACTAGAGTTACAGAATTTTCATGTTTTCAAATAATTTGATGACCCCTTGATCTGTTAATTAGAATGAATTTATTTACATCCATGAGATGTGGATTGTTGACATTTCCTGCTGCGCGTGTATTCGTGTGGCCATATCACGAGTAAAAAATCCACCTCCTTCGTCCCATGCCAAATGCATTCGAGCCAGGAAAGTGAAGGGTTTCTCGTCATCTGGTTTTGTACATTTCAATCAATTAATCGAAAGTTTTAATCCCATTCATCTGTTGTCTGTCAGTTTAATTTTAATTGCGAAATTAGTCCCCACTGACACACTGGACACTGGTTACCAGTCTCTCACCTGGGGTATCATTCCACACTCAGGTATCCAATTTATTAAGTTAGATTTTAATGAGTCATTTCTAGTCAGTTACGCCCTGTCATTCATATCTCCTACTCCTACCTCTGTCCTGTCATCCAGTGACCCTTGAAAAAGTAGAGGTCACCTAAGATTACACCTAAGAATGGGTGGTAGGAACAATGAACTCTTCTAGCGACATTCCTCCTCCACCCTTGAGTTCTCAAATCAATCCATTGTATGACTATCAATCGGTACAGCGTGATCCAGATCCAAAGAGGGTAAGTACAGGTCACTTGTAAATGCAAAGGAACGAATGAGCAAAGGACCTAAACCTTTGGTTTTTGCTGCTTTCAGAGATACTTGAAGAAGCGGTTTAGCTCCGTTAGTTCAGACGAAGATATGATTGACATCACTCACCAGGGAACGGTGAATGAAATACACGACGGAGACCAACCGCCTACGCCTACGAGTAATGACAATTGAAAGTAATTTCATTTGGTTGATTGACATTTGTGTGGTTTACAGGCTACTATGATTCCGAGGATATCCCGGGGATAGGGCAGTATGAAGATTTCCACACAATCGACTGGCAACGGGACATTGCGAGGGATCGTATGCGACACAGATACATTGTCAAGAAGAGACAAGTGAGATTTCCTGGATGACCTTGACGAGACTAATAATTTTACAGCGGATTATTTACAACCGGTGATTACGTATATTTTGCAGGAGTCGCTGTGTGAGCTGATCAGAGGAGCTCATGATGCTTGGAGTGGATGGCTCTGTGTCCTCCTTGTCGGAGTTTTATCAGGGACACTGGCTGGGATCATTGACATCGGTGCAAGTTGGATGACCGACCTCAAATTCGGTATTTGTCCAGAGGCATTCTGGCTCAACAAGGAGCAATGCTGTTGGTCATCCAATGAAACTGACACTGTTTTACAAGGCTGCAAACAGGTAATACAAAAATTTGAATACAGAAGCTGAAGAGTACTGTATTACTCTCGTTGTTTTCTTTACAATTTTTCTAGTGGCTGTCTTGGCCTGAAGTTTTTGGTGGAAGTCCTTCTGGTGCTGGAGCCTACATTGTCTCCTACTTCTTTTACATTGCCTGGGCTCTTTTCTTTGCCTCACTGGCTGCTCTCTTAGTTCGTATGTTTGCTCCGTACGCATGTGGTTCCGGTATTCCAGAGGTTAGTCATCCATTGCCCAAATCCTCTCAACAACCAAGTCTCAATGTTTTGTATTGTATTGTACAGATCAAGACGATCCTCAGCGGGTTCATCATTCGTGGATACTTGGGGAAGTGGACACTCTTGATCAAATCAGTTGGTCTCATGTGCTCGGTCTCGGCAGGGCTGAGTTTAGGCAAGGAAGGGCCAATGGTCCATATTGCCTGCTGCATTGGAAACATTCTCGCCTACCTGTTTCCAAAGTACGGAAGAAATGAAGCCAAAAAGCGAGAAATCCTATCGGCCGCTTCCGCTGCCGGAGTCTCAGTTGCATTTGGAGCTCCCGTTGGGGGTGTGCTCTTTAGTCTGGAAGAGGTGAAGGATGTTCAAATTCATTTCAGTGTCAATTACCGTACAATTTCATTTTTCTGTTGTTCAGGTGAGCTATTATTTCCCTCTGAAGACGCTGTGGCGATCCTTCTTCTGTGCCCTTGTGGCTGCATTCGTACTCCAGTCTATCAATCCATTTGGAAATGAGCACTCTGTACTCTTCTATGTCGAGTATAGCAAACCTTGGATCTTCTTTGAACTCGTTCCCTTCATTGGACTTGGCTGTCTAGGGGTATTATATATATTGATTCTTGAAATGAAATTCGATCCGGTAACGTCAAACCTGTTTTCCTTATTCTTTAGGGTCTGATCGGGAATCTTTTCATTCGTGCCAATATCTGGTGGTGTCGATTCCGAAAATCATCACAATTGGGACACTACCCAGTCACTGAAGTTCTCGTCGTCACACTCGTCACAGCCGTCTTAGCATATCCGAATCCATATACTCGCATGCCCACAAGCAAACTGGTAGAAAAGTCTCTACAATTCTAAGCTTCCTAGCCTCCATTTAATAAAGACGTTCATTTCTTTCAGATCTACCTGCTCTTCTCCAACTGCGGTGCTGGAAAACTCGATCCTCTGTGGTAAGTAAACGGTGTTAATGTTTAGGAACGGGAATTATTCATAAATTACTTTATTTTCAGCGACTACAACAGAAACTTTTCCAATGTGAACTCTGCCATTGAAATCGCTGCAGCTGGCCCTGAAGTATACAATGCTATGTGGCTTCTCCTCCTCGCTCTCATTTTCAAGTTCACTGTCACCATCTTCACCTTCGGTATCAAAGTACCTGCGGGTCTGTTCATTCCTTCACTTTGCTTCGGAGCCATCGTGGGTCGAATGGTTGGAATCGGCGTAGAACAACTGGCGTAGTAAGGCTTCCAAAACTTCTTGAACCAGGAAATGTGACAGTAATTTTTCGCTATTTTGCTAGTAATTATCCAGGCTTTTGGATCTTTGCCGGTGAGTGTTCAGCAGGGGAGGATTGCATCACTCCTGGACTCTACGCCATTGTTGGGGCCGCGGCGGTACTTGGTGGTGTCACCCGTATGACAGTGTCCTTGGTCGTCATCATGTTCGAGCTAACGGGAGGTGTGCGTTACATTGTGCCCCTGATGGCAGCAGCAATGGCTTCCAAGTGGGTGGGAGATGCATTGGGACGAGCAGGCATTTACGACGCCCACATTGCCCTCAACGGGTATCCATTCCTTGATTCCAAAGAGGAGTTTGGTCACACGACTCTTGCTGCAGATGTCATGCAACCAAGGTAAGGTCATTAACAATGGTGTGAACGTGTTCCACTTATCTCCATCCTTTGACAGACAAGGGGAGCCGCTGTGTGTCGTCACTCAAGACTCCATGAATGTGGAAGACGTGGAAAGTTTGCTAAAAGAAACGGAGCACAATGGATTTCCAGTTGTCATTTCCCACGAGTCTCCCTTCCTCGTTGGATTCGTTCTAAGACGAGACTTGAATTTGGCAATTTCCAATGCCAGAAGAACCTTGGACGGAGTGGATGGGACTTCCCTTTGTCTCTTTACAAACAGTCCATTGGCATCAACTCAGTCGCGACCCGTGAGTTACTGAACACAAAACTATAGTTGTAAAGACTCAAACAATTTTGGTACGATGTTAGAATGAGACGTCAGCGACCCCGGTGAAACTCAAGAAAGTGTTAGACATGGCACCCATCACTGTGACAGACCAGACTCCGATGGAAACTGTTGTTGACATGTTCCGAAAGCTTGGACTCAGACAGACACTTGTCACTCACAATGGGTAAGTTTAATGAAAGCCAATCTGTACGTTATACAAGAGAATTTTGAATGAAAAAAAATATTTACCGTTTCTAGGCGACTTTTGGGTATAATTACGAAGAAAGACGTTCTGAGGCACATCAAGCACATGGACGATGAGGATCCAAATTCTGTACTTTTTAATTAGTAATTGTGTTGTTCTGAATCATCGTGTTTTCATCGCCATCGCCAAACGCAAACGTGGACGTGGTAGTTCCGAGATCTGGAAGCGTAGATGAAGCCTGGTCACTGTTCTCTACAGAAAAAGAACTCATTCCAGACTCAGGAGTTAGAATAAATGTGAATATAAATTATACTAACCTAATGACGCCAAGAGGGCTGGACATTCCCAGTAATTGCACTCAATCTCACTTGGGTCTGTTGACCCACAGATCTTCCCTTCTGAAATCAGAAACATCGATTATTGATACAAAACTAGGAACCTGAAAATAATGAATACCAAGGCAGAGTGCTTTCCCCGGAGACTTGGAATAGTTGACTCCAAGGCGAGCTATAAAGTGACGTCCATTGAGTTTGTTCTTGAGCTTCAACCCAGCGGCCTTGGCTGCTTCTTCTTTTATTTCTTCTTCCACTTGTTTAGCCTGGGCATTGACTCGGTCTGCTTCCGCATTCTGAGCTGCTGCTTCCGCTTCAAGGCTCGCTTTCCGAGCTTCCAGTTTCTCCCGTTGAGCTCGAATCAGGGCCTCTTCCTCTGCGTTATCTCGGTCCAGATCTGCCAGCACCTCTGCAAGTTCACAAAGAAAATGGTCAATGGTACTCACATGTCATAGCCATATAAAGGTCAAAGGTCACTTCACTTACTCTTCTTTTGCTGGAGCATGTAGTCCTCGTTCGTTTCCACAGTTGTCAACAAATTCGCTCGCCAACCCGTCAACCATTTCGGAGTTTTGTAGTCATCTTGGGTGCCCATTATGCAACCAATTGGTAATCCACGAAGAATGAAGGTAAATTAACACTACAATAATCACAATAAAACTGAACGAAATTGACCTTTTGTCTTCTGTTTGATGTTCTTTTCTTGTGCTGCTGTTGGCTCGCGGCACTCGATTGTTGGAGGGAAAAAGTGATGGAAATGTGGGTGAAAAAAGACAAGACAAAATTCACCAGCAACTCTAATCACCCGTCCCGTGCATCTGTTCTGTTAAATGAATTTTAATTAATAACAAACCATTTTTAATTGAACAGAGTTGAACTTTGTCAAGTTTTCGACCATTGGTTGGAGAAGTTCGTTGGATTTGCATCACTGACATTATCGTTGTCAAAGGTCAAAGTCCGACAGTCTTGCTGAAGGTAGGTATTTTAGGTACATTATTGCTTATTAGTGATTTTAATGTTATCCTTAACTTAGGAGTTAATTTATGCTAATAATCATCATTTTTTCTGTTTTTAGAATCATGTTTGTCCTCTATGAAATGGAGAGAGATGTCCGGATTGACCCTGTCCACTTGACGCTGGAACGCGGAGATGCAATTCGGGACGAACTGAATCGTACCATGTCCAATCGCGTGATGATCAACGTTGGCCTTTGTATGGTCCTTTGGGACATCAAAAACATCGGGGTCCCCAGGATTTTCATCGGGGACGGCGGCGTCGTGACAAAAGTCAGTTTTAGGTATATCGTCTTCAGGCCTTTCAAAGACGAACTGGTCATAGGGAAGATCAAGAACTGTACCCCTGAAGGAGTCCATGGTAATACTGGTTTTCTGAGTGAGGCAGCGACGCAGTAAGGATTGATCTCTGATTTGTAATGGTTGCAGTGAGCATGGGATTCTTTGATGACATTATGATCCCAGCCGAAGGGCTCCAGTACCCATCCCGGTTTGATGAGAAGGAGCAGATCTGGATCTGGGAATACTCCAGCGGAACCGAAGAAGAAGAGCCTCATGAAATGTACATGGACAAAGGGGAAGCCATTCGATTCAGGGTTGTGGCGGAGGCTTTCACGGACACAACGACAATGTCAACTCCTAGTCAGGGTCAAAATCCTACAACTTCTACCGTGCCTGAAGAAGCCGAACTCCCTAAAATCCCTTATAAAATTACTGTAAGGGGTTTGTTTTCAAAATCGTATGAAAAATTTTTGAGTTTAATTTTTGTTTCCTCAGGGCTCGATCAACGAACCTGGACTGGGTTTGCAGAGTTGGTGGAATTGAATTAACTTTAGTCAACTGCTGGAACTTTTTAATAAAACGAGGGATCAATCTCTTCCAGGCTTGGAAATCGTTTGCTTTCTTCTATATTGTTCAACGATCAGGTTCGTAACAGAACTCATGAGAGATCACAAGCTGCGGCCGCTTCTAAAAATAATCAAACCTGGTTAGCTTCAGCACAGGTGATCAAGGTTAATTTACTTTCTACGGCAGCGCCCAAGGCTCTGCCGGTTCTGCCGTCTAATAACCGGTAGCTAAGAAATCTAATAAGAAGTCGAAACTTTCATTTAAATCCTGCTGCTGTAGCCAGAAAACCAGTGCAATTAATACCTAGTGTAAACAACGCTTTTACGAGCTACTAAAATTGGAATTCTCCACAATGAGATGTGATTTTAACAACTCCACTGATTATACAATCAGCACGATGCGGATCTTGCAGTATTTAGCGTTGTTCTTGATTGAAGAAATTGTAGCAGCTCCTGTCCAGAAAACCGGAAACTTGTTAGCGATTCCGAAGATTCGTCGGTTCGAGAGGAATGGTGGCCTGGAATTTGAGTTTTTCACGCTGAATTCCAAAGTTGATGGGGGCCATGACAGTCTGCCGCTTCCGTCAACTGCCAAGTGGAACACACACAGTCCGGATATTGTTTACGGTGACTCATGCCCAGTCCAGCTAGTGGTCAATCTCGTCGATTTCGAACAAGGCAAGTAACTCTTTCAGGTCAAGCGGTTTTATTCTAAATAATTATTGTGATTGGTTGGTTTCAGTGCCCTACCAATCTAAAGCGACGCTCTGCCTCTTCCAGGCAAATGAGTTGAAGGATTTGTTCGTCTCAGTAAGTTTACAACGAAAAATTATCAGCAGTGTCTCAAGAAAGCTATAATTTTCCAGGGTCCAAAGTTGAAAGTGTTGGGAAGTAGTTTTGACCCGGCTGCTTACTTCAAGGAATCGAAACCAGTCACTGGATTCATTATGGGAGAATACCATTCCGTCGTCCACGGATTCGTCGTTGGAGAGTTATAAGTGAATGACATATGGAAAGGTCAATTAAGCAATACGTGTTTTTCTCCACAGGTATTTTTATGGAACGATTCGACTCTTTGACCCTATCCCTCATCACCATATCATTTACCAAGTGGAGCCATTTACGGACCTTCGCTACTACCAGCCGCAACTGAAGGATTTAAAGCCAGACCCAGGGATCAATGCAGGTCTCTTCGAAAACATCAGACATGAGGGTGAAGTGGATGAGAATAAGGAAGACCTCATTACCTTCGAAGCCAAGATGGATGAGAACATGGCCTCCGGTCTTCTGGATGTTCACGAGATAGTCAAACATAAGAATGGATCTTCACCTTCCCCAATATTCGACCTTCGGGGGTAACGAATGCACACCCGGGTTCTGTTATTGGGGTACAATTAACTGATTTGTTTTGAATTGCAGTGATTCGTATCGAACCTGTGAACTGTGCATTTGGGTGCAACCGAATTTTGCAGAGAAGTTTGGCCACAGTGGGGGAGTCCCTTATGGAGTAGCGTCTCTAATTCGGATTCTAAGTTTCATTCAATTCATGCTCCAAGGCACTGACTTCAATGGAGACAAACTGCCGGATGGGATTCATATTGCAATCAAGTACTTTTTGGTTTCGGACAAAATCAAAATGACAGCAGAGGCTACGGGTCAGCCGCAAGCGGTGACTAGACAGGCGGATGCAAATCAAGCTCCTGACAGTGATGACACCGTGGAACAAACGTTTACACAGGAAACGTTGACAGTGAACCCCAAATCTGCATACGAAGGGATTCGGAAGCAACTTGCGAGGCATTTTGGAGACAAGCAGTGTTGTGCTATCCTTGGCTACGTTTATCACAACATGGCTCCTAAACTATCTTACTCTACCGTGGGTACGTTTTGTTCGCAACAGAATAATCGTGCCACACTAATTGAGCAATGCTGTTACAGGTGGGATTTGCTCCAGGAGTCACAACGTAGGAATCATTAGCGGCTTCCTTCATGGACATAAAGTAGGAGAATTTGACCTTTTTCGGTCAACGATGCATTCCCTAGGGCATTTGCTCGGAGCACTTGAAGATGACATTGCGAGTCCACTCTGTAAAGCAGATATGCTTGAAACTCCTAATATTTTCAACCCTACCCTGATGAATCCGTTTCATCGCATCGACATTGGGATGAGGCCAAATGTAGGCAATGCTCAGCTAGGAGGAATTCACTCACTAATTTTATTCACTCTAGGCAATGCGCTTTTCAGCCTGTGCGAAATTGAAAATAACAGCATTCCTCACCACTGCGAATGCTGGATGCCTCAAAGTAACTAAGAAGCCAGTCACTCCAGTTTGTGGAAACGGTAATAATCTCATGGCATTAGTTTTCCAGTTGAAGTGACAAAGTCATTGTGAATTTTTAGGCGTGGTTGAGGAGGGAGAGGAATGCGATTGTGGACTCCCGTGGCAATGTCACACGGACGAAATGGAGAAGCCTTCGTGCTGTGGTGAATCAGATACGTTTTTGGGATGCAAGAAAATCGGAGGGTCGAGGTATCAGCGTTATGCTCATTGCCACCGACCTTATATTTGGTAATATAAACCAATATATCAACAATTTTGAAAGAATTTAGTGGTGAGATTTCATAAGTTGATCCTGAGGCTGAGCAAGTCCCTGTAAATGCTGCCAAACTTTTCAGCGTTTTTGTCTTTTCTATGAATTGTATCAACGATTTTGCTCGCAGTGTCGAAAAGCGGCTTCGAATGCTGAAGAATAAAATACCAACACTGAAACACCGTATGGCCTTAGTTGTCAGTTTTTACCTCTTCGCGTTTGACGAGTTTGGCAAGAGGTGATTCGTGCTTCTTCCACATTTCCTCAACGGTCTCTGGGCCGATGCCATAACGCTTTCTCGCCTCTTCCATACGCTCCGCCAACGTCTTAGCTTTCTCAGGCTGAACTTTCGGCTTCACGTTGGTCAGCGTCGTTGACAATTTTTGAGATCCAGCTTCCCAACGGTTGGTTGATTTCGCCTCAGTTTTCTTGTCGCTGTTCGACTTCTTCACGTCCGAATCCAACTTTGGCGAATTCAACCTCTCCGGTACTTGCCCACTTGTTCCTGGTTCCAGTTTGACCTTGAGGTAATGCTGAGGGTGTGAGCCAAAGAGAAATCCAGTTCTCTTGTATTCTTCAAAGGGTTCGCAAGGCTGGATAGGCGGAGGCTTCTCCGTTACTGACATTCGATGCTGCCGGTCAATGTTAGACAATCGATCGATGATTCGATTCACTCTAGAAATTCCAAAGCTTAAATGAAATTGAAATATGAACGCATGAGCAACTACCGAAGGACTGGATGGTTCTCCAGGTCTTCCATTCCAGGCAGTGCTTCTGCCTGTCCGGTTACAACCAACTTCCGGTATCGATCGTCCTCTTTCTGCATCCGCGCGGCGATTTGACACTTCCACTTGAGACGATCTTCTGTTTCTAGTTTTGTTCGAAGCCCTTTCATGTAATGAGGGTCAAGGGGACGGACAAAGGACGAGCCCATGAGACGCTCCAAGCGAAGGATCACACGGCCGGATGCTTGTGGTCTAATTATATACAAAAGTGGACACATAAGGACAGTGGGCCTGTAAAATGGTTGTAGAATTTTACTGGAATTTGACCACTTTTTGATATGAATCAACTGGAGGAAGTCTGTGTCTGATATAGCGCTCTTGGACAACCTTCTTTGGTTTCGACATCTTCCGCATTGGTCTGATTGGCTCTCCCCGTTGGTCCGCTTCCGACACTTGCAGGGGTAATGAAGGCGCGGAAACAACGGGGTCAGAATGTCGTTTGCCATTGGGTTTGGTGACAATACCACGAATTCCGCTCCCACGCTTCAGCATCGTCAGCCGAATTTACGAAAATCAATCAGGGATTCTAGACGCGTAAATGTCGTCGGGGATGCGCTTTTGGTTTGTTTAGTTTCCCTTGGTTTCAATCAAAACTCAAGTTGAAAAGTGGAGCTGTGACAAGTGGAAAAAGGATTCTGCTGCATTCACTTGTAAATCCTGTTTCTTTTTATTCGTTTTCGGTCCCTACATTTACGTCCAAGAAATAATTGCAAAATGGCGGAGAATGAAACCGGAGATGACGAGAGAGTTAATTTGCTACTGTGGGATGGTCCTATCCAGATAAAAAAGGAGAAGAAGAAAGTTAAGGTAAACAGCAGGGATCTGTCCCATTCGTCGTGTTGACCAATAAGAGTTCATGGACCCATGATTGACATGCCTTTTTCTATACAGTATGACCCGTTTGCTTTCTGCAAAGCCCAGGACTTGTCCGCCTTGATTATGAATCCTAACGAAATGTCCTTCATTGACGAAGTCCTGAACACAATTGCTGCTCCTATCGTTTGGGAGGACGAGGATGGAAGGACATGGCGGAAAACTGTGACCACAAGCGACCATATTTGATAAACTGACATTCAGGTTTCATTCTAATAGCCATACTTTTGTCATAGGTTTCAAGGGCAATAGCCTCAAGGGAGGATACTCTTGAGCTCCAGCAGAAATTCGATGATCAATTCTACATCCGAGAAGCTCAGTCAGAAGGGATATGTCCCATTCGCCGAGAATTGTATGCTGATGCATTGAGTAAGTTTCCCATTTCGTGCATTCTATTAGAGGTGATTTTAGTCAATTTTTAATTGCGCAGATGAGGTCATTCGTCAAGCTACTACAACTTGTCCTGAGCGTGGACTTTTGTTGCTCCGTGTCCGTGACGAGATGAGGGTCACCGTGGCCGCGTACGAAACTCGTCATAATGATTCCGGTACTGGGGCAGGTTCAAAGGATGAAGCGTCTGCACAACGACGACTACAGAGGAAAGTCAATGCCCTCGCTGCAAAGAAAAATGACCTGGAGATTGAACTGTGTCATCTGGAACAAGAGCTGGAGACCACGATTCAAACGCTTGACGAAGAGAGGGAGAAAGAAGAGGCTGAGTTCTATGAACGTCTCCATTTACTCAAGAGAGTCAACCAGCAACTTCGGGTGAGCAACAGTTAATCGCTTAAGGTCGAGAAATGTCATTCTCAAGATTCAACTTTGATTTTTGCAGCAAAAGTTTGACGCACTTGTCAACGTCAAGTTTGATGATGATGATTGAAACAAGGTCTGGAAAAAGCTTCATCCGAAGAATAGCCGAGTACAAAATGTCAGAATCATTGGAATGAAATACAAAAATGTAAAACGTTTTATTTGAACATCAGCGTGAAACTGTGGATGTGTTTATCAGTATGCTGGAAGGAGGTGACGCTAGGAGAGCAATGGTATGGCTGGGACGAATGGAACAGTCGATTGCATTTTGCTGCGTTGGAAGCGACATCGTCGTATGTCTAGAACGAATGTGTCGATCCAAGTCCCTCCTCCTGACTAGAACTTTGCCACAAATCTCACACCTGAAAAATCAAAACCTTTCTACATATTCACTACTACGTTCGACCTGACCTGACTTGGCCTTCTGGGTCTCACCTGTATGGGGTATTTCCATCAGAATGGAGCCTGACATGTTTGTTGAGATTACTCGGATCTCCAAATGGTCTATGGCAGATTTTACACTGCAACGGTTTGAAGCCAGTATGCGTCCGGATGTGGATTTTCAACCCGTATTTCCTGGAGTAGAGTTTTCCACAGTAGACGCAGACGTGATTTCCATTCTTGCCTCGACCCATGTTGCTCATGATCGTTTCCAACTGAGCGTGTTGCTCCGTAAGGCTCTTGGTGTGGGACGGGGTTGTGGATGTCGCCGTATTAGTTGTACTTGACCGAGGTAGCTTGGGACCACTTGGTTGGAGGAACTGTGTATGGAATGGCAGAATGAGTGGTCGTTGAAGGATGCATGGAGTAGTTGAGCTTTGACCTTCTGACCCCAAGGAGTCTGTGGGGACGAAGAATGTAGGAGCCCTGATGATGCTGAAGGGGTACTGCATTGACAGAGCTGGAGAAGTGGGTGGGGCAATCCGGAGATTTAAGGCTGTCTCTGTACGTGTGGAGCTCATTCGTGACCAAAGGACGTCCAGGGTCAAGGATCCACAGGCCAGGGCCAAATGGACTTTGAGGGGATTCGGAGCTTCAAACTCCTCCCCACATTTATGACAAGCGTAATTCTTTCCACCTGCAATTTTCAACAGGATGTTACAACATGTTACGAGCAAAGGAAACAACGAAACGTGTTGAATGATTAAGTATTTGGGCTGACAGTTTGAGCCTGCTACCTCTAATGTTTAGTGGATTCAGATATGGTGGGATCCCAAGGTCATTGACCAGGACATCTTCGCCAAACCAAAGCAGCAGTTCATCCCCCGCTGAGATTGGTTTTGTCGCCTGGAGAATGACAGCGTCGCTCTGCCATCGGCAGAGTCTCACATTCTGGACATGACAATCGGAAGCAAATTGGATCATCTTTATCCAGCACCAGTTTCTCCGGGTAGGGTTACGAGCTGAGCTGGAAGTCCCATCAGAATCTTCATTGCATGTTATTGCAATTTCCCCATTCTGATTCATTCCCACCTGCAAACAAAACCCAAGGTTAACCACCAACAAACCACAGTACAACTTCGCATTAGCGTCTTTTAGCATTGCGTCCGGCGAGTGGGTGTGCGATGGCCAAAGGATGATTAATTTAAATGACAAACACACCACCTTATTAAATTATTTTGGCAAGGATCCAGGTTTTTCTCAGCTATAAATAGGATGATTTGCTCATGCAGACTTCCTTGTGCGTGGGCATTCGGATGATGCTTGTAGGAAACAAGTTTTCTGGGCCATTTCCATCGCGTAATTTTGGGCGGTGTTCGATAGGTAAAGTAACAAGGTAAGGTGGATGTAAAATTCTAATAACTTTGCATTTTCCTTTATAGTTTGGTTGATTTCAGTTGCCAATTGACAAGTGCCGAAGGATGAAGTCTCACATTTTCCTTTTAGGAATTTGCATTTTCGCCCTTCTGATGACAAAGGCCGAGTCCAAAAAAGGTACCTTGAAGCTGGGGGATGCTTGTTACAAATACTCTAGTTTCTAATTGTTAATTAATTTTTGTTATGTCTAGTCCCAGCTTGCGTGAAGGACTGCAAAGGATGCGAAAAGGAATGCAAAGCTCTGGCAAATTTTGGCTATGATTGTTCTGTCTCGAAACCTCGAAGGGCCAATGATTTTTGTAGCTGTAAGAATTTCGGAGCGCTGCCAATTTGGTAAAATTTTGACCTCTGGAATGACCTAGCGCAATTGACTCTCTTTTGTGAATTTGCAGCAAAGGTGGAGGCCTCAATATGTCTGCGTCTGTCAGCGTTATTGGCATAATGCTGTCGCTCCTGGGCGTGACTCGATCGATTGTCCTTTTCTAATTAACGCTGCAATTATACTTCCCTCACAAGTACAACCATTACATGATTAGTAATTAAACGCTTATTACCTCAACTGGAAAAATTTTGTCCCATTTTATTTTCTTTGTAAGTTTTGAGAGCTCGAACGCAGTGGATTTTGAACCTGATGGAATTTCTGTCGTCGCCGTAACCCGCCTGTTGCCTGAAATGTCGCCCATTTGAATTTATTAGCGGCAGAGAGTTGACCCTGCAGGAAGGACCTGACTGATTGGTCGTCCCTCAGTGTCCATGCTCTTTATATATGGCTTTGATTCAACATCCATTTTGCAAGTCCTACCAGGCGGAGCCTTAATCCTGGATTTGTGTAGGACATGTTCTAAGGGACAAGTGCGTCCCAGGTTCCAGCTGATGGTGACATGGGCCAGAATAAATGAGTGATGAGCATCTCAATTGACGATGGGATTCCCCGGTTTCGATTTCAGGGTGGACTTTGGTGGTTTGAAACCCGAAATTCGGATTTGAGAGAGAGGAGCGTCAGCTGAAAACAACACTTGTTCCCTCCCCTCTAAATCAGGCCTTTTTGATTGTCTTCATTTCTCAATTAAGAATTGGGTGCGAGACGGAGGTTACTGGAGTGAACCTTCACCCTTCCTTTTTGGTCTGGAGCAATGGTGGCTAGGACTTCAAAGTCCCGTCACCTGTTAGCCCCCTTGTGCATCCGAAAAAGAGCTTTCCATGGACCATGACAAATGAAGTTTTAATTTTCAGGGAATGGGTCTATGACCACGCGCGCTTTGGAAGGAATTGGAATCTGCATTTACAGCTGACGACCATAGGATCAAACACACTTTTACTTTTATTTGATGAGATCTCCATTGTGGGCTCCATTTACCCCTTACAGGGCCCCCTCCCTTCATTCTTGTCTTTTGTCAGTTTAGCCATAATATGTAATCCACACAATCGGGACAACAATCAGGGCAGAAGCAGAGGGGAAAGCCAAAGTTTTCAACTGTTGTGTTAAAAATGGAATAAAATGATGACCGCAAGTTTAGAACATTTAATTTGACATTTGGAGAAAGTCGGTGAAAGTGAAAGTCAAGGGAAGACGCGTGTCGGTAATTGACAGACACGAGCCAAAAATTCAGCGAAACCCTTGAGTCCCTCATAAAGCCTTTAGTATGATGATTACACAAAGGGAGCCCTTAATCATCCACACCTAACAATGTTCTCCACCTAAGGCCAGAGGGTTTGGAATCTGTGTGGGAATCAACATATGGTTTACACATGCTGGAGCCTTCAAGGGCTCGTGCCTTTTGTCCATGGCCATTGTTTAGATTGCATTCGTCACCACCAAATCAGCTCTCAACCAATATGAAAAGTCACTTTCTCCAGCAGCGTCTCCATTTTAACAATGTCAGGCAGGAGAAAGGAGGAATGGCGTTGTCCAGTTGGACAGAATTTGGGCAGCATTTTTGGTGACTTTGAACGGTTTATTGTGGACTTGACATTTCCATGGCATCATTTCGGAAACAATTTGATTGAAGTATGATTGAAGCTTACGATGTAATTTCAAGCTTGCTTCCAGCGCTTTCGCTGTATCTTAGCTTTCACTCCTTATGTTCGTAAACTTTGTTCTGGCAAATGGGATTCAAGTGGAGTCCACTTGCGACATTCGCAACACTCGGTTTTGTAAGTAACCCGACGGAACTCCGGTCCAATTCATTGTCTCTCATTTTGTCCATCATTACTCCCTAGATCCTCGCGCTTTGCCAGATTGCGGTCTGCGTCATCGTGTACTTGACCAATTGCAAAGCTGTCCTGGCTCTTGAAAACCACAACCGACCGCAATACGAGGCCTGGAAGGAAGCCATAGCAAACAACGACCCGAATGCTGACAAAGTGTACCTTCCGACTTACCCGGATGATTCTCAGGACACAGATGCGGCTGAAGAACAGATCGTCGAAGAAGATTCCCTGGATCGCCCTAAGGTCAAAAGACCAAGATGGAATAGGAATTTTCTCCGGGAAACTGCATGGATGCCGAGAGGGATGTACGTTGGATTCGCCGCAGGTGGACTTCAGATTCTCCTTACTATTTGTGTAAAGTTTACTTTTTAGTGTCATTGACCTAATAGGGTTAAGTTTAATCTGTTTCTTGAGCAGATTCCTTTCAAAAAGTACTGGTGGTACTGCTACCCTCAGTTCATTGTCATGGCTCTCTCCATCATGGCCCTTGTCTTCGGCATGATCATCCCGTTGAAGTGGAGGGAGACTTTCTTCGACAGTATCGAAGTCACTAAAGGCGGTAACAAAACATTGCTCATCACGGGAACGGCTTACTTGTGCGTCCACGGAATCACTTGCTTCTACCTGCTTTTATTCATCGGGACTTTTCTCATGTACTTGGGCAATCATTACTTGAAGGACAAAAAGGAGATCATCATAGAAGGATTCTGAGAGACAAAACATCAATTAATGTAAAAATGAAGTGAATAAACTTTGTAAAGTGTTCATTTGTGATTGGAGCGTTGTTGGAAGATGCATTTTCAGAACAATTAATTAATATTATGAAAGTCCATCGTGCCCTGTGGCTTTCCAGAGAAAATCGGGCGCTGGAGTTTTGTGTCACCTGTCAACCCCTGCATGAAATCCTTTCCAAGGACCATGACCATGACAAGCGAGATTTTAATTTCCCTGGACCATTACGTGTTTAGATCTCCATTTCCAGCTGACGACCAAAGGATCAAACACACTTTACTTTTATTTGATGAGATCTCCATTGTGAGCTCCATTTACCCCTACAGGGTCCCCTCCCCTTCATTCTTGTCTTTTGTCAGTTTCATGTAATCCACACAATCGGTACAACAATCGGGCCAGCAGCAGCAAATCCAAACTTCAGCTTTCACTCATCTCCAAAATTCATTATTTTCTATCGAAAGAATTTAAGATTTTTAAAAAAGTGGGCAGTGAAAGTCAAGATGAGTCAAGTTGTGTCAAGGCATGTGCCGGTAATTCAAAGGCACGAGTTAAAAAGTGACCCTTTTGTAACCCCTGATGAGCCTTTAAGTTATGATGATAATTAGACCCAAAGGGAACCTTTCTAAACAATGTCCACGAAGACTAGAGGGTTGTGGGAATTATAGGATGTGGTTTACACATGCTGAGCCTTCAAGGGCCCACTCCGCTTTTACCACCAATCAGCTCCTGCTGAATTTCCAAACTGACAAAAGACTTTCTCCATGTGGTTGAGAGAAAAGGTTGGGAAGTTCTTGAATAATTATTATTGCGTCAATTGATCAGCACAAGTGCAATTACAATCAAAATTAATTAAACTCTGGCAATAGCATGTTAAACTAAAAGAATGCCAAATTCAACAACTACAAGTTTTAGAATGTATGAAAGTATTGTTTCGTGAATGGGGTATTTAGGAATCTATCCCTTCCCTCGTCCTCCGCCTCCTCGGCCGCTGGAGATTCTTCCTCCAGAAGACTTGCTACTCCCACTCTTTCCAGAACTACCAGAATTCCGTCCACCCGAATTCCCTCCAGATGAGCTCCATGGCCAATTCCATCCTCCAGAAGATGCAGGCTTTGAAACAGCGGGCTTCGGGGCAGGCTTAGCGGCGACCGAACCTCCACCGACATTGGAACTCCCATGTTGCTGAGGATTGACCCACCCTGGGTTATTGCCACTTGGTTGGTTATTGACATTCCATCCTGCGGGTGGAGGCTTGTTTCCTGGATTGTTGACATTCCAGCCTGGAGGTGGAGGCTTATTCCCAGGGTTCACTGCCGAGTATGGCGGAGGTTGTTGACCCGGTTGGTTCCAAGAACCGTATGGAGGTGGTTGCTGTCCAGTTTGACCAGGCTTGTTCCATGAATTGTAGGCAGGAGGGGGCCCATGTGCCTGGCCTTGACCACCACCTTGATTCCAGCCATATCCAGTATTTGTCCCGCCGTACCCTCCAGCTCCGTATCTGAAATCCAAGAAATATAATTTAGTAATTGGTGAAATTGGTGACTGCGAAAGTTGAAAGAAATGATTGTAAACTGTACCCTCGGTTGTAGTTGCTTCCGTATGCGTAGTTGGCTGGAGGAGCGACATATCCACGTTGGTGGCTGACTTGCTTCCCAATTTGAGGAAGTGAGGACATAAGCATGGCGGTTTTGTAATTCTGACCTCCTCCGTAACCTCCGTAACTGCCATATCCGCCACCACCTCCGAAGCCTCTACCACCACCGAATCTACTTCGACCAAGGCCGTAGCCCATCATCCCTCCGAGGAACATGGATGACCATGAAGGACGAAAGCCGAACCCTCCTCCATAACCTCCGTAACTTCAAAGATAAAGATTAATTCCTTGAGAGTAAAGGGTAATTGAGAAGCAAAAGAATTACCCATGATGATAATGGTGATGATGCCTCTCTCGTATTTCTGTCTCGGTCATGTTCTTAGTCTCTTCTGTCCTATTCTTGAAGTATTCTTCAACATTCGTCCCATTGGCTTGCAAGTCCTGGATGAGTTTGGCTTCATGGGCGTATGTCTGTCAGGCTTCCAAAGCCCATGTTGAAGATCCCTTTGAGCAAATTCCCTTCCGTAATTTTGGGAGGCTGGCAAATGACAGAAAAATGTTAAAGCAATAGGACTAGATTTAGAGTCTGGTCAAAATACCTTTGTCGAATTCCCATCGGAAGTTTCATTTGTACTGGCTGACAGATTTCCATGAATATGCTCGTCTGTGATATTGCCTACGTCCGGAAGTATTTGAAGGTTCAGCTCTTCCTTGGAAGTCTCCGTTTCAGGGACACACTGCGATTCCAAGATGACTGCACTAATTAGCACCGCCCAAAGTGCCAAGAGCTTCAGAGTTGTATCCATCTCGAGCAATTGTGACCAATTCACTGAGTGAAGACGACAGACCAATTGACTGCTTTAAATGAAGAACATGATGAAGGGAGTTGCTTCTTGAAAAACAAAAGAGACGTTTCCCCTTCTCCAAGTGACTCAGAAGGGTAGCTTAATCAGTTTGTTTACGTTCAAAAGGACAAGTTTAGATTTATCTCTTGGAGTGTGAAGACACGATGATGCACACTCTATATGTCTTTTACAGTGACGCCACAGAAAGGTTAGGAGGTCAGTGATAACCCACTGTACTGTCGGAGCTAGCTTGTCCAGAGTCTTGGGGATTTGGCCGAATTGCGTCCAATTGGGAATTGCCAAATCAAAAAGATAAATGGACCAAATTGGCCTAACTGTTTTTGTAGAAGCGACACAATTAGGGGGATGTCAATTGACGCTTTACTCTACTGCTGGGCTTGACGAAAAGTTAAAACTGAGGATATCACAGTTGGCTATA